>BRDA01044513.1:0-12790 GCA_036984385.1 Crenuchus spilurus
TAGTTCCTAGAATTTATAAGGCTTCAGCTGGGGGAAAAGCCTTCTCCTATATAGCCCCACGACTGTGGAATTCTTTTCCAGCTAGTGTTCGGGATACAGACACAGTCTCTACTTTTAAATCGAGACTCAAAACCCACCTGTTTAGTTTAGCTTTTTGTAATTAACCTCTCCTTTCCAGTTACTGTCGTTACAGGACTTCATGAACATGGGGAGCTGCAGAAATATCAGATACTCTGCGATATTGTGCCAACATGCTGGAGGTTGATGATGGCGATATGGATGGATACCTGTCTGTTCTGATGACACTCTAATATCTGTTCTTTCTGGTTTCCTTCCTCCCAGCCAGCTCGACCGGATGCAATCTCAATGCAAATATTCACACGTTTGCTATTGCTCTCAGGCTGTTTGTTTTCTTCTCTTATCTGAGGAAATGGCCACTGAAGGGATTTGATGGCTGAATTCTCCTGCAGTCCGCAACAGACCACCAGTTCCATTACAGCTACTGCGGTCAATTCCTTCTGCTCCGGAGTGGGTTTTCCTGAGGTTGACACCAGACCTGCTGCTCACTTACATCTACTACGAGCAATGACTGAACTGAAGCTCTAATGCTACTTCATTTTTATTATGATACCTAATATGAATGCAATGATCACTATTATTAATATCATTATTGTTTTACACTATAGCACAATGTTAGACTTAACTAAGGATGTAAATCTCTATCAGTAGTTTGATCAGAGGAGGATGGATCCCCTTTGTGAGTATGGTTCCTCACAAGGTTTCTTCCTCCAGCCTTTAGGGAGTTTTTCCTTGCCACTGTTGCCTTCGGCTTGCTCACATCGGGCTTAGATTCAGTTTGTTTGATATTAAATATGTAAAGCTGCTTTGTGACAATGCCCATTGTAAAAATGCTATATAAATACATTTTGATTGATTGATTGACTGTCTCCTACAGACCAATTAGATGCTCCTAATCAACTTGTTACTTGCATTAAAGACAGCCGTCTTAAATTGTCACCTGTCCACAGACTCAATTAATCAATTTGGCTCTAACCTCTCCAACATCCAACAACTGGGACAACAGTCACCAAGAAAACCATTGGTAACACATTTTGCTATAATGGATTAAAATCCTGCAGTGCCCGCAAGGTCCCCCTGCTCAAGAAGGCACATGTTCAGGCCCATCTGAAGTTCACCAATAACCATCTGGATGATCCTGGAGAAGGTCATGTGGTCAGATGAGACCAAAATAATTTTTTTTGGTATCAACTCCACTCACCATGTTTGGAGGAAGAACAAGGATTAGTACAACCCCAAGAACACCGTCCCAACCCTGAAGCATGGGGGTAGAAACATCATACTTTGGTGGTGCTTTTCTGCAAAGAGGACAGGATGACTGCACGTATTGAAGAGATGATGGATGGTGTCATGTATCACTAAATTTTAGTCAACAACCTCCATCCCTCAGTAAGAGCACTGAAGATGGGTCATGGCTGACACAATGACATGTGGGCTGCTAACAGTTTTATATGCCACTGTAAACAGTATAGTTATATCTACCACTGAAAAAAGTACTAATAATATAATAAACTATAGCAGGAGGTAATTATATCTTGTTAAAGATAACACATTGCCTTATAATTTTAAACAGGATTACATATTTCAGTTTGCATTTTCAAATTAACAAATAAAAGTGACAAAGGCAAAGGTTTTGGTACCCAGCAGGGTCAGAACATAGCAACTGTCTAAACAGTCCTGTCTACGTTTCAGGAGCGCTCCGGATCACGAGCTGTCTGAGTCAGGGGCAAACAGAGACAATGAGCCACAGACATTGGTTCGTGCTGAAGTCAACCACCAGAGGTCGCAGTCACCGGAGTACTAGGTGTCAGTACTAAATGAGAGACACCTGTACCTTATCTCACCTTTGTTAAGGAAGGTTTATAAGTGACTTGGACAATGCTTTAGGTGTGGAACATTTAGTGTGTGTGATGCATGCGTGTGCACAGTGAC
The DNA here is from genome assembly GCA_036984385.1 of Crenuchus spilurus. Classification (NCBI taxonomy): domain Eukaryota; kingdom Metazoa; phylum Chordata; class Actinopteri; order Characiformes; family Crenuchidae; genus Crenuchus; species Crenuchus spilurus. The sequence goes on from BRDA01044513.1 coordinate 2,011, forward strand.
TTTCAGCTCATGCTGTCTCTCTCTTCTCAGCTGTCGAAATGGACTTGCTGGTGGCCTAGCAGCTGAAGGATTAATGTTTGATTTCAGTTATATGGAGATCCTTGGACCTGCCTGCTAATCAGAGCAGTGGTAGACTTTTGAGTAGTATTTCTATGAATTAACTTTCAGTTAAAGGCACAGTATGTAGTTTCCAGCGACATCTAGTGGTTTAGTTTCCATATTGCAACCAACTGAAAACTTTTTCCACAGCCCCTCCCTTCCAAACACGAAGGAGTCTCTACGGTGGCCGTAAGATGTCATAAATCTTTGATACTCCCGAACGCGATGTCTAATAGCAGCTTTAGAGCTAGTGATGTGTCAAGTGGACGAAACATATTTTCTGCACTTCAGTAGTGCTATTGTAAACGTTAGCAGTTTTCTGTACAAAGTAATAAAGTAAACACATCAAACTGCTTCACTGTAGACAGATAATGCAGGCAGGATACACATTTTTCTCTAGTCAAGGTAAGCTTGCCATGCTCTGAAGAAGGCACTTCAGCTGATACGTAAGCTTCTAATAAAGTTATTTTAGACCCTCAGAGCCGTAATGTCAGCTCTCTCAGTGTGTTAGTGTGGCTAAATCTAACAGTTCACACAACAAGCTCATATTAGCTAAGCTCGCGAACTAGCGCACAGCTACGAATCTCCCGTTCCACCTTAAATGCTGCAGTAGCATTCAGCTCCGAAGCGCTACAATGTCCTGCAGCACAATTTAAGGTGGAATGAGGGAAAAACACTGAAGCTCAGTAAACTTTGGGAGTACCTTGGCGGTGGAATGGAGCGGTTGAGCACCATTCGAGGGTGTATGAGAGCGCGATGCTTTGGCGTCACTTTGAAAACTTCTGTCCCTCATTAGCTTTTTCCATCTAGGAAAGGCAACACTGATGTTTACCCGAGAAACGTGTATTTCTTCTTCTTCTTCTCCTGTTTTATGTCAGCCAACGGTAAAACAAAGCTACAGCACCATCAAATTTGAGTGGACAATTCGTCATTACAACACAAACGGTTTCTCAGTTTGTCAGCTTGTTTGTCCTTTTTGAACTACTGTAGAAACATGGCGATGCAACATGGCGGCCTCAGTCAGTGTTCGATCCGCGACCAATGTAGATATAAACAGCTTATTCTAAGGTAAAATAATCAAACGACTTCTTAGTTTATAATGATTAGATGTGTTTTAAATTATTTTTATTAGTGATTATCTTAAATTCTGCTAAAAGATATTACATACTGTACCTTTAAATAAAGAGTATGGATCCAACTGGTTTGTCTGGCTCTGTATCCGCATCATCACACTAAGGTAATTACTAAACGTTTTTGTGGAATTTTATATTCACATTATATTTCTTATATTCTATTTATATAGAATATATGTTATTATATTCTATATTTCTACTCCCCTGCTAAAAAAAAAAAAAACATTAAACGTTTGTTTCCTGTTGGTTTTTTGTAATTAGTTGTATTCCTGATGAATTGATATTGATCATATCATTGATATGATGAAAATATAAATGTTCCTAATAAATCAACAGATGACCTACATAACATTATATTATGGTTTTCTAAAGGCATATTAATCTGTTGTCCAAGAAACATCTAATAGTATCCATTAACCCAATTCTGTTTAAATCCCAATTACTTCATGTTTTTGTCATTTTTTCAGCAAGGTTGTGTTTAATTAGGTTTGTGGTGTATTATTAGTCATACTGTTTGCACCTGGACCAATAACGGAGAGCACGTCGAAAGTAAACTCCTGCTGGATTATCTCCTAGAGGGTCAACTCCCAAAAGATCAGCTTGTAGAAGATCTGCTACATGGTCTGCTGCATGGTCAGCTTGTAAAAGATCAGCTGCAGGGTCAGCTTGTAGAGGACCAGATTGTAGAGGACCAGATTGTAGAGGATCATCTTGTAGAAGATCAGTTTGTTGAGTGTGATCTTGTATTGTTTGATGAGTGAAGTGCTGATTGAATCCCTTCAGTCGCTGCAATGAGGCCACATTACATCTCAGGCCACCCCAGTCACACTCCTCCAGCTCTGCAGGTCCCACAGACAGTAACAATAATACTGTTAGTGGATTCATGATGAGAATCTTCTTCAGTATTTCAGGAGAAGAGAGTGAAAAGAAAAGTTTGATTATCTCTTGTTTGATGTCAGTGGTATCTTACCAAACTCTACTGCTTGTCCAATGAGACAGAGTAAGAGCCCCACCAACAAGTGGCCCCGTACTGCTGCCATTTTCACTTCAGCTCCTCAGCCCAGTCTTTCTTTGGACCAAACACTTTTACAACAGATTTACGTAAGGCTGGGGACAAAAGACACATTCTCAGATTATTTTATGGCATCATTTTTAAAAGCAAAGGCAGGTGTACAACGTCACTGTAATAAGAAAGTCTCAAAATCTTTACACTACACTACAGTAGTGAGGGTCCAGTTCTGGCCCACATTTAATACTTTCATTAACCCAAAGAGTGCCACTGAATAATAGTGACTTAATCCAAATCTCAGTTTAACCTGAATACAACCACAACCATCATCTGAGATGATAGTTATATACAAAATAGAAATTACATGTATTTCACATAGTAAACTGTATTTGGGCCATGTTACCCAGAGTTAAAATGTCAACCAAACCTTAAATATGGCTGCTACTGTTATGCCAGATAAGATACGCCCATTACTGCCCTGGCCTGTGATTAAATTAGGCGATATCTGGACCAAAATCTGGGAATTCACAAGTCAGATCCTAAGTCAGTACAATCAAGCCTCAAGTGAATACAGACAGGTCTCATCAAATCCTAAACTTTGTTCTAAAACCTAGACTGCAGCTGAGAAATGTGGGTCCTCATAAGGACTGTCCTATAAAGGATTCTCATTTGATCTACCAAGTCTACCAAGGCATTGTGGTCATATCATAAAATCAATGCCCCCTGGCATGAGAAGCTGGATATAGGGTAATAGGATAAGCTGCTGCTGCACATTTTAAGGTTCAACATGTCGTGTATTTCAAAACACTCGCGTGAGTCCATCTGTAATTATAACAACTTTATTCAGCAAACACCGAGCGTGCGTGACCCCTCTAACATTCCTGGCGCGCATGCCCACACATCCTCATCCGGGCGTCAAACCCTCTCACTATTGCAATACACCACATCTCCCCTTTCTTGAATCAGTGGGTAGACTACCACTGATCCAGCAAGACCTTAGGCCGGAAGGTCTGCTTCTGTCTTTACATCTGACCCCTGATACACATATTTTGTGCTTTGTGCTTAAACTATAATATGCTACATGCAATATGCCGCAAAATAACACTGTCAGTCATTCTAAACCCTGAGACTTGAATTTTTACATTAGCTAGTGCAACAACACAAAAATAGCTTAATTACATTGCAAACTCAAACTTTTTTTTGTTTAGAAAAGTAAGTACAAGCACTGAAAAGTTTTAAAAAGTTGGTTCCAGCTGTCTATAAGTCCAACCTGGCTGGTTTAATTACAGCTCTCCCAAACCTTGTTGTGACTATGGGAGTGGATGGTGAATCAGAAACTTCCTGCTGCGATGGTGTTGCTGCAGGACGTTCTGTTAAAGGTTGTTCTGGAATGTGCTCCGCTGCTCCATCATCACTCTGTACCAGAGACTGTTGCATAGCAATGAGATGACGTCTGTTTCGCCTGATGACCCCGTGAGGTCCTTCCACCAAATATGAACAGGGCGTGGCGTGACTACCAATAACAGCTCCAGTCGCTCTTTGATCCGTGACCCAAACGTCTTGTCCCGGAATGAGTCTTTCCAGATTCTGTGCACGATGTCGCTGATTGTACCATTGCACATTCTTCCTCTTCCTCTCCTGCTCTTGTGACATGACAGCTTTACTGTCCGGAAGTGCAGGAACCAGCAGTGTAGGAAGAATAGGCACAGTGGTACGAAGCCTCCTACCCATGAGAAGCTGAGCTGGACTGTACCCATTTTGTAGCAGGGTAGCCCTATATGCTGGAAGAGCTAGGTAAGGATCATCTGACTTCTTCAGAAGCCCCTTTACTGTCTGCACGGCACGTTCAGCTTCGCCATTGCCTTGGGGGTATTTTGGGCTGCTGGTCACGTGCTGGAACCCATATGACTCAGCAAACTCAGAAAAAGCAACTCCCGAGAACTGTGGCCCATTGTCAGTGACCAGTGTCTCACAGATGCCATGACGTGCAAAAATTGACTTCAGGTGTAGGATCACATCATTAGACCTTGTGGGGGTTAGCAAAGCAATCTCCACATACCTTGACATGTAGTCCACAACTAGTAGGTAGGTTTTGTTCTTCAACGTGAACAAATCTGCTCCGCCCTTTTGCCATGACTGGCCTGGGTATGGTGTTGGTATCAGCGGCTCCCTATGATTCTGTCTCTCCTGGCAACATGCTCGGCAGTTTAGAACCAACTCTTTCATCTGCTGACTCAACCCTGGCCACCATACTGACTGGCGTGCCCACTCTCTGCACTTGACCACCCCTTGATGTCCTTCATGCAGCTTGGAGAGAACATTGTTTCTCATCGTTGAGGGTATTACCAGTCTTTGACCTTTTAGCAGAAGACCATCCTGGACTGTTAGAAAAGCTCGTTCAGTCCAATATAGCTTAAGTGCAGGTTCGTTGGTGCCGTGTGCTGGCCATCCTTCTGCACACAATTGCATTACACGTGCACATACGCTGTCCCTCTGGAGCTGCTCTCTCAGCCGCTTCAGATAGACAGTGCTCGCAAGTATATTCTCTATTACCATGTCTACGTAAATGTTAGCTACGTAAACTCCTTGTCCGTTGGCATTTCACCATCTTTCACTGGTGCCCTTGACAATGTGTCCGCAGTCCATAAACACTTTCCTGAAACATGAGACATGGAATACGAATACCGCATCAGACGCATCCTGAAGCACTGAATCTGTGGCGGCAAAGCATCCAGTGGTTGTGACCCCAAGAGACTCAGGAGAGGCTTGTGATCAGTCTCCATCTGGAAATGTTTACCAATCAGAAAATTGCGGAACCTCTCACATGCCCAGGTCAGCCCCAATGCCTCCTTCTCTACCTATGCGTATCTTTGCTCCGTTGGTGTAAGAGTACCGTGACATGTAGGCTATTGGTCTCCACTCCTCTTTCCATTGTTGGAGAAGCACCCCTCCTAATCAATACGATGATGCATCTGCTGAGACTTTGCATTCCCTATTTGGATTGTACATGGCTAGCACCGGTGGTGATGTCAGTGCATCCTTCAGATCTTGAAAGGCTCTTGCTTGGTCGACGCCCCATGTCCAGCAGTTGCGTTTCGATAGCAGATCGCGCAGTGGTTTGTCTCTCTTTGCCAGCCATGGAATAAACTTGCCCAGCTGGTTTACCATACTGAGAAAAGATCTTAGCTCACTCACGTTTGTTGGCACTTGCATCTTTTTCACAGCCTCTGTCTTGCTTTGGTCTGGGCTGATACCATTGGCGGAGACCACATGACCTAGGAAGCTCACCTCTGACTTTGACAGGTCGCACTTATCAATGTTCAAGGTTATACCTGCTCTCTGAATTTTCTCCAAAACTGTATGCAGGCGAGCATCATGCTCCTCTTGTGTACAGCCCCACACTAGTACGTCACCCATGTGACAAACTACACCCTCAATTCCTTCCGTGACCTCCATTTCCATTCTGTTCTGGAAGTGTTCGGGGGCTGATGCTATACCAAAGGGTAGTCTCTTAAAAAAATATAGCCCAAAAGGTGTTATAAAAGTAGTTAGCTTTGTTGAATCTTTTGTCAGGGGAATCTGCCAAAACCCCATATTAGCATCTAACTTACTAAAAATTTTTGCTCTGGCCAGCATCCCCAGTGTTTCTTCCACTGAAGGCAGGATGTATTTCTCACGACACACAGACTCGTTCAGTTTAGTGAGGTCAACACATATACGCACATCACCAGTTTTCTTAGGCACTACCACAATGCCTGCACACCATTCTGTAGGCTCCTCAACTCTACATATTACGCCGAGGCTCTCCATGCGAGACAATTCTTGTTTGACTTTGTTCATCAGTGGCAATGGGATCCTTCTTGGTGTTTTGAGTGAGAATGGTTGAGCCCCAGGGTTTAATTTTATGTTGTACGGCTGGCGCAGCTCTCTGAGCCCGCTACATAGTTTTGGGTAAGCTTGCTTTAATGTCTCAAGTGTGATGCTGTCTAGACATGCAACAAGTCCTAGCCTACAGCTCACAGATCTTCCCAGCAAGGCGGTGTGTAGATGACGAACTACATATGTATCCTCCATCACTTCAATCAATCAATCAATCAAATTTTATTTATAAAGCGCTTTTTACAACTGATGTCACAAAGCAGCTTTACAGGGTTAGCAATAACAGACATCACTTCTTTCTCACCTCTTCCCAGCATTAGCTTGGCGATGCCCACGACATCCAGCGGACACCTCCCTGGACCTAGCAGTGGCTTTGTTGCTTTTTGAAGCCTGGGTGGATTGTCCTTAAATATATTTTGGAACACGGTCTGTGGTATGACTGTGATGTCAGCACCAGTGTCAATCTTAAATGTCACCTTGCTGTCACGGATGTTTATGTTGACCATCCACGGGTCGCCTTCAGTCGTTACACTACCGAGGAAAATAGCATCTTCTCCCTCACCTTTAACCTCGTGTACCATTTTTGATGACCTGCACACACAACTATAATGTCCCTACTTTCCGCATGTATGGCATGTCACCATATTTGCAGGACAGTCACTTTTTGAATGTGACTGAGAACTGCCACATTTACGACACTGTGAAGGTTTTCTTTTACTACCCTGGGCAATGTGTGTATTTTAAGCACGTGGATGTTTGTTCATAACAGACTTGTTACTTCTGAGAGTTCTGACTCTATCTACACACTTAGCATCACTTGCCTGTGCTTTTATGTCACCTAGCAGAGTAGCTTGTTGCTTTTTCACCTCCTCGCTCTGACGTGACATCCTAAGAGCTCTTTCCAAAGTGAGTTCTGCGTCTAGCTGCATGCGTTCGGATAGTCCTTTGTCCAGTAATCTGACTACGAGTCTGTCTCTGATTAGCTCATCGTGAAGCACTCCGTAGTTGCAATGTTCTGCTAGCGCATATAACGCAGTGACGAACGAGTCCACTGACTCTCCATCTCTCTGTTTGTGCATGTTGAACTTGGCACGTTCATATATTACGTTTTTCTTAACCACAAAAAAACGCAACCCGTCACGTACCTCCTTGTAATTATTCCTTTCCTCATCTGACAGAGTCAATCCATGTAAAATATCATCCGCCTCGTCACCCATGCAGTATATCAAGGTGTTTACTTGATTCTCTTCTGTGCTTGTGTTCAGGTTGCTTGCTAGGCGAAACCTTTCGAACCTCCGGATCCACTTGTCCCATTCTTGTGGCTTTGAAAAGTCAAAGGACTCCGGTGGCTGGATGTTGAATGTAGCCCATGGCGCTGCCCCCGCCATCGCTCTCTGTACCGGTGCTGTCGGCTGCTGGCTACCGCAGGCTTACTGCTGGCGCGCATGCCCACACATCCTCATCCGGGCCTCAAACCCTCTCACTATTGCATTACACCACACAACACACGTTATTTTGCTGCTGTGCACTGTGTGTATTGTGTAGTTTAAGTAAAGGTCAGAACAGAAGTAAATGTTTTGATGAAGAATGTTGTATACCAGCTTGTACCAAAAAGATGACTTGAATGACAGAACTTACACTTCAACTTCTGCACTGACATCTTTGAGCATATAAAATATACTTATGAACATGTTTTTATTCACAAATGATCCTACTAAATCTGTTACTTTTGTGATATTTGACACTAGATCTATAAAATTAAGCTACGTTTCCTGTGAATTCAGCAGGACACTGGTTATAACAAGCTCTTCACTGTGTTACAGGTTAAGTTTTTACATTTCCACTCATTTTAGTTGGATTGTGCATAAACACTTAGGAGCTGAAACAAAGTTTATATTTGTGTCAGAGATTAATAAAAAGTATTGATCACACTTTTAAAATGATTTAACAAAAGCTTAGAAGTATTTGAGCTCTGCTCTCCTACCTTGCCTTCGTCACTGTTGTTCTCTTCCAGCTCTTCTTCTTTCTTTTTAGACTCTCATATATGTTGGACTGGATCAGTGTTTACATACAAAGGTCATCTCAGACATTAAATAAACATCTGGTAAACTAATAATCAGCTGATGCTCACCAGGTTTCTGTATTCTGCTACATATTATTATTCTGCAGAATTTAAAGTAGTTTTGGTGTTGATCACAGTGTGAATGACTGAAAATAGGTTTTAGATGTGTTACAGATGCAGTAAATACTGAGCTGAGTTTTGAGTCAGAAAACAATGTGATTTGATAAAGATGAGCTTATTAAAGTGACTTTAGACCAAAGAACTAAAATCTGACACACAGTTTAGACCCCACTGAGTTTTATAAAAGTAAATTAAATACTGATAACATGAAACCTGCTGTAATAAAAACTTTAATCAGCATTACTGATAAAACAGATTTAATCAAGCGGCTCATTTTTATTAATAATTTATTTTTTCACTTCTGTAAAGAGGCCTGGCTAATGATGTCTGAGTGTTAAAATGACAGAGACCACTCTGAACGCACAGCCCAATCTCCAGACCTGAAGCCCTATTAATACCCTCTGTTCAGCTGTTTAGAGACACACACCCCCAGGAGCATTGCCCCCTCGTCCAAAAACAATGTGAAAGACCAGAGAACATGAACACATTAGGTTTATTTCACCAAATACTGATTTCTGAAGTTTAAACATTACTAGTTTGTTTAAAAATCAATATGAACTTGTTTTCTTTGTGTTGGGTGAGTCTGCATGCAGATCTGAGCATATTCACTTTCCTCAGCACACTTTCTATTAGCAGCACATATGCAGTGAAATTTATTGAAGTAAATGGGTTTTATTGCTTGTTTTTATGTAGAATAAAGCCGTGTAAAGTTATTGTTTGCACACACAGTTAAAGTACACTTTAGTCATTTCAGCAAGGGGAGGATGGGGATCATTTTGGGGAAATCTTTGTTTACTTTTCACTTTTTTGTTTATTTTTCACTGATTTACACTGAGGTTAATGAATACAGACCTGGGACTGTAACCCCACATAAAAACATATAGTTTACTGTAAACAGGTTTAGAATCTGCTCAAATATCACGTTTCTGTTATTTTATTTTAGGTCATTTTACAAAAATTTAACTGCAGTGTACTGCAGACCACTCAATTAACCAAGCAACCGGTCATATCCTCAGTTAGCACTGCTGATCCTTTTCAACTTCAAGAGGTTTTTATTGTCATTTCAGATATATACAGTACAGTACATATTGCAACGAAACAACGGTCCTCCAGAACCAGGTACCACAAAAATCAAACAATAAACTCAATAATAAAAAGCCCAAATAAATACAAAACACTGCTTGTATAACCAGACCAAGATACATTAAAGGACAAAGGACAAATGTGATGTGGGTCAGTATGTGCTACTGAGTGATATTTAGCAGCAAATCACAGAGTTTATAGCAGCAGTTTTTTAGAATAATGTGCAAAAATTTCCACGATTGTGTAGGCATGTGATAGATGTGATGGGTCCTCCACAATGCTGAGAGCTTTCTGGATGCTGTGCTTGTTGTAAATGTCTGTGAGAGATGGGAGGGAGACCCCAGTGATCTTCTCAGTTGTACTCACTATAGGCTGGATAGTCTTGTGGTCAGTTGCAGTGCAATTCCCAAACCAGACGGTGATGCAGCTGCTCAGGATGCTCTGTATGGTTCCACTGAAGAAGGTGGTGACGATGGGAGGTGGCAGATGAGCTTTCTGTAGTCTTCTCAGGAAGTAGAGATGCTGTTGGGCTTTCTTACATATCTAGCTGGTGTTGTTCAGGTAAAACTCTCCTCTAGCTGAACACCAAAGAATTTGGTACTGCTGACAATCTCCACAGAGGAGCCATCAAAGGATTCCCATAATCCTTCAGAAGAACACATAACTTCATTGACCAAATAGAGGTCTTCTTCTCAAGAATACTAATAGACTTCACCTGTTTGCTTGCCTCCACTGCCTGTATAATCTCTCTGAACATAGACATTCTTTGCAAAGTATTGTCTCTAGTTTGTATTGAGCTGGCTCCTCGCTGTAAGAATATGTTTTGATCCGTTTGTGTATTTTGACTTCTTTTGTCTCTGTGACTTGTTTTTGTACTTTGTGGATTTGTTATTGTTTGGGTTTTCTGGTTTTTGGCCTCTGCCTGTTTTCTTGGACTCTCTTTTGAATGTGTCCCGTCATCATTCAGCACTGTCTCTCAAACTCTTAACTCCCACAATCCCACAGAAGAACACATGACACCAATAACCAATCATTTACATTCATACAGTTCCTCATAGACAGAATTCTAACTAGGCTCATCTGTTAGATCACCTGTAACTGCTCCCCAGGTCCCGGTAGATAAGGGCTGCCCACCGCTTTGGGCACAAATTCTTACAGCCTAGTGTGTTCACTAGTGTGTGTTTCACTGCACGAATGGGTTAAATGCGGAGGTCAAATTTCATTATGTGAAAATCACATTGGCAAATTGGTTCATCTTAATCTTAATCCGTTACTCATCTGTTCACTTCAAATCAAATCAAATCAAAATTTATTTATATAGCGCTTTTTACAATGGACATTGTCACAAAGCAGCTTTACATAATCATTATCAGACATTTTGATTCTAAGCCCAAT
>BRDA01044514.1:0-14561 GCA_036984385.1 Crenuchus spilurus
GGTGAGATCTTGCATGGAGCCTCAGTCAGAGGGAGATTGACAGTCATGTTTAGCTTCTTCCATTTTCTAATAATTGCTCCAACAGTTGATCTTTTCCCAACAAGCTGCTTTGGCAATTGCCCCGTAGCCTTTTCCAGCCTTGTGGAGGTTTACAATCTTGTCTCTGGTGTCTTTGGACAGGTCTTTGGTCTTAGCCATGTTAATAGTCCAACATAATTAATAGTTGGAGTCTTACTGATTGTGTGGGGTGGGCAGGTGTCTTTATGCAGCTAACGACCAGCAGCTAAAGATGAAAATTTCAGACCCCTCCATGATTTCTAAGTGGGAGAACTTGCAAATTCGCAGGGTGTTCAAATACTTATTTTCCTCACTGTATATATGTTTGAAAAGTAGATCCTTTAAGGTTTCAGGGGAATGTATAGTTTTGTTTTTGGATAAAATCTCACAGTTATATAAGTGTTTTTTGTGGAATTTCAGTTTTATCTCTGCATCCGACTCCAGAGAATTAACCTTTAGGCCATTTTACACAAAAGTTTTTGCATGCTCATAACATGGCTGTTCTGTTATTTTTTTGTCATATGCAGTGCCAATGGATTAGCGTAAAATCAACACACAGTCTTCTATCAGTGATAAAGAAGGTTTAATGTGTCTGGTGTTTGTGTCTCTGTGTGTGTGTGTGTGTGTGTGTGTGTGTGTGCGTGCATGCATGTTTGTGGGCGATAAACAGGTATGAAATGATGTGTACTCCTACTGCTAACCAAATGTAGATTGGCTTCCTCTCCTCACGTTCCAGTTCAGTAATTACTGCCTAAGGCTGCGAGTCACTCAGTAAATGAATCCAAAAATAAATAAATAAATAAACAAACAAATCAAGAAGGAAACACATAACAGGTCAGGAGGATGCATGCACCTCATACACTGCTTATGAGGTGAGGACAGGTGGGGCCAGTTTATTGTTGCCTGTTTTTTGTTTTCTTTATGTTTGTGTGTGCGTGTGAGTTTGTGTGTATATTCATGTGTGTTTGTGTGTGTATGCTTTTGCGTGTGTGTTGTGACAGCCAGCTGTGAGTGAAAGCTGGTCACAGCAGGATGGGCTTGGTGAGCACAATGTGTTTGATTGCATCACACACACAGAGTGACACCTTTAAGAGAGGGTAGTGTAACAAACCTGAACACACACACACCTTGAGGTAATTGCAGTGGCAAGATTGAGTGTGTATGTATCTCGGTTATTGGTCAACTTTTTTTTTTTTTTTTTTAATACATTTTGTCCCAGTTATTGTTCATCCACCCGGTTTTCGTTGGCGTGCCCACATGACTCTGTTAATTTTGAGAAAACAAAGCATTCACCCATATACCTTCATCCGTCACCCATGCGTTTGTCATTAATTCTGGCTTGGTTTCTTGTTGTTTCTCGTTGATAATGCTTAAAACAAACTAAAACATGTCACACGTAGCACTACTGCCTCAAAACAGGTGCGAAAACAAATGTCAGCCGAAAACAGGTGTACAAAACAAAGACCACCAGCTGGAAAACACCAGCACTCTCTAAAACAGAGCGTGAACCTGTAAGAGTGATTTTAAATGTTCATTTATCCATTTCATTAGTCTTTTGTATTTATTTCTCATTGTGTTCTGTATGTAGTTCTTCTATATAAAATGCATTTACCTGGTTATCTTCTTCCATTTTTTATTATCTAAAATATAATATATAATAAATACTTTTTAAAATATTGCTGATTGAAAGAAATAATGACTTCATAGTCAAGTAAAAAATAAAAATAGCTCAACTTTTAGTGGAAGGTAATGTAAAAAAAAAGGACATTCCTATTGGACAGTCCTCAGCATTGAGCTTAGGCAATCTGGCTTCGTTAGAAATCCTGCTTTAAATTGTAGTACAAAGTTGACCCTTTAATTGATTACAGCATAATCATTAGGGATGCACCGATACCACATTTTTTCAAACCGAGTACGAGTACAAGTACTTTACATTTAAGTACTTGCCGATACCAAGTACCAATAAGAGTACTAATAAATATCAATACTTACAATTAAAATGAAACTGAGCCTGTATGTGTCTTATGGCTCCAGTTAGATGTGTTTGTGATCTATTTAATCTAAACACCTAAGATAATGATAACAGATTACACATTTCCCCTTTATACACTGAAACATTCAAAAATGAAACATCAGATATACATAATCATCACCGTTAGCGAACTAGCTAGCTACATTACGTTAGCTTACCTTTTTGTAAAGCTCGTGGTGGTGAGAACTGAGGACCTCTTGAGGTTAGTAGTGCTTTTCCCAGTTATTTTACATCCACAACCTTTGCTTTGTTTTTTGTGTGGCAGCGAAAGTGAAATTACTCCATAAATCGCTTCTTCTCTTCCGTCGAAGCTGCAGCAGTGACCTCAGCTCGTTGTGTTGTTGACTGACTGACTGACTGTGGAGCTTAGCGTGCTTTGAGGAAGTCAGACGTGCGGCAGGTTTACTTTAAAAAGCGGATTACTGGACAAAAACATTATTTTAGTCATTCTGTGACATTTTCGTTTCGTTTTTATTCGTCGACTAAAAGTCAAATACTTTTAGTCATAGTTTTCGTTTTAAAATATTAGTTTTTATTTAGTTTTCGTCTCATTCATTCACTTGGAAATACCTCCACACCGCGGACATAGCTGCTCCTTCTCTACTACCGGGCTGGTTAAAGTCACGCTGCGGTGAAGTGGCTTGTTCAGCTCGGCTGCCGTCCGTAGTCGTCGTCTTCTTTTTTTAATTTTATTTTTTAATTTTATTTATTTATTTATTTTGTGGCGCAAACTAATACTGTCTGTTAGAAGGAAACGAAGCTCCCATCACGCTGGTATCGGATCCTGTAGTATCGGAGCACTTTTATGAATACGAGTACAAGTACACGCACGTGGTATCGGACAGATACCCGATACTGGTATCGGTATCGGTGCATCCCTAATAATCATAAATCGTAAATGTACAAATTGGATCACAGAGTGGCACTTACAGCTGCCTGTCACAAAGCCGCAGGCTTTCTCATGTAAGTGTGGTGTTGTTTTGGTCTTAATTTTATTCTGGAGGTCAGTTCAGCTTCTGCAGCTAAAATCTCGGAGCTCAGTGGACCGAAGCCTTTCAGCTATGTTGTGTTGCAGTGTACCACTGGGCATTAAACGGAGGAATGATTTATTGATTTGCATGACATTTCCAGTGCTTTCCTGAATGCTGGGCTTTTCTGACAGACCTCAGTGGTTTGTGCTAGTGGAGAATGACTCGGGTATTCTTATGGCCTAAACACGGTCTTTACAGGTGCTTTAAAAGTGCACAAAAGCAGCAGAATGCTCAGAAGGCAGATACACAGATATAAGACACGTATACTTACAGCTGTCAGACAGCACTGACATGTGTTTATGTGCACTTATGTCTGACATGTCTGTGGGAACAGTGTGTAATTGTGAACTTTTTTAAAGATGAAATTGTGTTAAAAATAATTTATTTATTGCATTATTTTTTATTCTTTATACATAATGACATTTATATGGTTATCAGTAATAATAATAATAATAATAATAATAATAATAATAATAATAATAATAATAATAATAATAATAATAATATTATTATTATTATTATTATTATTATTTATTATTTATTATTATATTTATATATGACCTTTAATAAATAAATGCAGCTAAGAGTGTTTCACACAGTGCACAAAGAAAGAGGTAAAAACATAAAACATAAAGTTTAGAAAATAAAGCTATAAAACAGAATACAAATCAGCATAGCCATAAAATAATCATTTGATTAAAAATTTACATGAAAATATATTTGATAAATAAAGTCAAATAAATAAATAAACTATATCAAATAAAATAAATCTATAAAATGCAATTACAGAATAAACAACTACATAGCTATAAAATACAACTAATAAAAATAGAGACAAAAATCAAATCAAATAAATAATAAAAAACTGGATAATAAAAGTGTTTTCAGCTGTTTTTTTAATTCTTGTACTGATGTTGAGTCTAAGCTCTGTTGGTAAATTGTTCCCTTTTTTTATTGCAGAAAAACAATAAGCTGCTTCCTCACTTCTCTTCTAATTAACCTTTGGTACTTTAAGCAGAATTGCGCACTAGATCTTAAAGAACGGCCAGGAACATACAGAGACAGTCAGTCTGTAATGTATGTTGATGCTAATCCATTTAAAAACCAGTAATGGTACTTTAAAATCAATACTAAAAGAGACTGGAATCCAGTGTAAAGATATAATTGGTGTAATGTTTTCTTACATGTTGATGTTAGGTTTCTGGCTGCATCATCGCTCAGTGATTTATGACACTGAGTGTGGCTTCATCATAAATCCAGAATCTCAAATTATTAGATTTTGAGTAAATGGCTTTTCAAACATGGCATTCTACAAATCTGTTGAAGTCAAGGCTCTACATGAAGCTGTTTGTGTTGGGAGCAGGACACACATTTCCTAACCAGGGATTCTGCCTGCCTCTCTCTCTTTCTCTCCCCCCCCCCCTTCTCCCCCCCTCTCTCTCACTCTCCCTCTCTCTCCATCCATCTCTCTCTCTCTCTCTCTCTCTCTCTCTCTCTCTCTCTCTCTCTCTCTCTCTTTCTCTCTCTCTCTCCCCCTCCCCCCCTCTCCCTCTCTTTCCATCCATCTCTCTCTCTCTCTCTCTCTCTCTTAGTTTTCTGTCTCGCTTACTCTCTCTCTCTCTCTCTCTCTCTCTCTTTGTTTACTTTCTCTCTCTCTCTCTCTGTGTTTTCTGTCTCACTTACTCTCTCTCTCTCTCTCTTTTTCTCTCTCACTTTCTCTGTCTCTCTCTCTCTCTGTCTCTCTCTCTCTGTTTTCTGTCTCACTTACTCTCTTTCTCTCTCTCTGTCTCTCTCTCTCTTTTTCTCTCTCACTTTCTCTTTCTCTGTCTCTCTCTCTCTCTGTTTTCTGTCTCACTTACTCTCTTTCTCTCTCTCTGTCTCTCTCTCTCTCTCTCTTTCTCTCTCACTTTCTCATGTTATATATTATGTTTGATGAATTACTTGATAGGCCAAGGAAAGCTTGCTGTTTGGTGTTCAAGGAAAAATCAAATACTGGGGAGTGGGACTACAGATCCCGAACAACTGATGAGGGTATCAGTTAAAATCAGGCTCAGGATTGAACATGCCTACTTTAGAATGACTCACAACCTCCAGTGTTTTTATCAAGTATGGGGTCAAGGAGCTGTTCTATGTGAACCTGTTGAAGAAGAGGCTTTGCAAATATTATTTTAATATCATTATTTTTAATTAATTGCTGACGATGATGGTGATGTTATAGTTTTTGTCTTTTTTAATGTATATCATGGAATGGAACAGACCACTGTAAAATTAAAGTTGTTTTAAAAAGTCTCTCACTTTCTCTTTCTCTGTCTCTCTCTCTGTTTTCTGTCTCACTTACTCTCTATCTCTCTCTGTCTCTCTCTCTCTCTTTTTCTCTCTCACTTTCTCTCTCTCTCTCTCTCTCTCTCTCTCTCTGTTTTCTGTCTCACTTTCTCTCTCTCTCTGTCTCTCTCTCTCTGTTTTCTGTCTCACTTTCTCTCTCTCTCTGTCTCCCTCTCTCTTTCTCTCTCTCTCTCTTTCTCTCTCACTTTCTCTGTCTCTCTCTCTGTGTCTCTGTCTCTCTCTCTCTCTCTCTCTCTCTCTCTCTCCCCTTCTCCCCCTCTCTCTCTCCCTCTCCCTCTCTCTCCATCCATCTCTCTCTCTCTCTCCCTTTCTCTCTTTCTCTCTCACTTTATCTTTCTCTCTCTCTCTCTCTCCCTCTCTCTCCATCCATCTCTCTCTCCGTCTCTCTCTCTCCCTTTCTCTCTCTCACTTTCTCTCTCTCTCTCTCTCTCTCTCTCTCTCTCTCTCTCTCTCTCTCTCTCTCTCTCTCTC
The DNA here is from genome assembly GCA_036984385.1 of Crenuchus spilurus. Classification (NCBI taxonomy): domain Eukaryota; kingdom Metazoa; phylum Chordata; class Actinopteri; order Characiformes; family Crenuchidae; genus Crenuchus; species Crenuchus spilurus. The sequence continues at coordinate 5,935 of BRDA01044514.1, forward strand.
TCTCTCTCTCTCTCTCTCTCTCTCTCTCTCTCTCCCCATTCTGACTGCCATTAACAAAAGGCTGGTGTTTAAATGGCTTTGCCAGCCCCACTGACACATTGTCAGTGTTTTAGAGATTACTCTTGTCCCCTATCCATCCCACAGAGAGATGATGGAAAGGGGGATGACAAAGTAGCAGGAGGAGAGAAAAAGGGACAGAAAGTGAAGACAATGGAAGGAGACGTAGTCAGAATGATTGACTGATTCATTACAGAGTGGCAGGAATAGGATCCTTGAAAGAATTTTGCCAGGCTGACGATTACAGGGCCGTTGTACATGGACTTTGGCAGTGTTTGGATTTCTGTCCATCACTTTTATTTGCACATAAATGATATATCTGATCTTAGGCAGTTTAGTGTCATTGAAAATCCCTACACATATTAGTTTATGCATTTAAATAGCTTCTCGTGATGACATTGTTTTCAGACGGGTGTGTTTGGGTTTGTTCTTTGTGTCAGCAGCTACATGCGGACTTGTTTTTCTCTCGCGGTCAGCTCATTTTCCTCGTAAAAACAGATTTAGCAAAACAAGCCGTAATCTGCCAAGGCAGCGGAAGGAGACAGACTGGTATTAAATAGCACACATTAAATACACATCACCCTCTAATGAATCTTGATCCTGGATTTAGATCCGATCCGTATGAAAACATGCCAGTTCTAATCGTATTCATAATCACCACACTGTTCCCAGCTTGCAAGAAGGTTTAAGCAGGCCATCAGAGGCAAGGATATGCCAGCGGACTGCAAGGTTTCTGGCAGGCTCTTTTGGCCATTTTCAACATGGGCTACCTCGACAATCTGCCCTATCCAGATTGCTCTTTGGCCACTGGTCTCCTTTAACCCCAAAAAACTGTCAGATGAAGTATTAAAATCCCAGGCAAGCGATTAGAGTATCCTTTATATGAAGCATCCCAGCTTGAATACATAAGCCTGACACATCTCATACATTAATCTGGAATCTGATTCATACATGTTTGTATGTTGAACTGACACTGTTAATGAGACCTGATCAGACACATACCAGGTCTGTGGTTAAACTTCTTGTTAGTCGTGTGAGAGGAGCTTAAATAAGCAGAGACATGTTTTTTCATGAGTGATCAGTTATTCAGGCTTAAAACCCTCAATTTGCTGTGTGTGTAGAACAGATTGCATGCATTCAAAATAAACTTGATCTCTTTGGTGTTTGAAGAATGAACAGTGGTTAAAGATAGCATTCAGGGTGGCTGTGTTCAGGTCGCAGTCTCTTCTGGAGGTGTAGGTTTGAATCCCACTTCTGACATCAATGTTTGGGGGCAGCCATGACCTGGTGGCCAGTTTAATCTCCGAACAGGTCATGACTGAAGTACCCTTAAGCAATGCACCTAATCCCCAACTGCTCCCCGGGCACTGTGGACAGTGCTTCCCACCACTTTGGGCACATGTTCTCACAGCCTAGTGTGTTCAGTAGTGCGTGTTTCACTGCACAAATGGATTAAATGTGGACGTTAAATTCCGTTAGCACATTAGCAAAAAGTTGAATCTAATCATTGTGCTATTTTTTGTACTCTAGATGTTAAAAGAACAAAGATTAGAGGAAGACATAACCTTGCATATGATGGATTTCACCATAATCTTGCACCAACATTTGAAAAAGTATGTGTTTACTAATTACAAGATCAAGTATTGTCCAAGCAAAGTAAAGCTGCTATTTTTGTCAGTGTAAGGCTAAATGCTGTACTTTTTGTTATGTCACTTAACACTGCAATCAGTGTGATATTTTGGTCTAGATCTGATTAGATAGGATTTTTCCCCAGTATTGTATCAAAATATGTAAATACTGTGTATAACTGTGTGCTCATGGCTACAATAAAAGATTTGTGTCTTAAGATGTGTTTTGATTGAGATGCATGATGGTTTACTTTGGCCTTGGATTGCATTGTCACTCCATCTGTGTCCTGTGTCCCAGATAGACAATCAGTTTATGTCATTCACCTCCCCCACTATACCCCAGTGCCCACACAACAAAAAATACATAGGCTGATTGTAAAACGGTGTCACTGTGTGATTACCCAGACGGCATAGATTATTTCTTTCATGATCCTCTTTCTCCATATCAGCAGCTCAGGGCGTAATCCATAGAGTCATAGTAGCAACTGCTGGTACAGTTATCTGTAGAAGACACGGCTTCAAGTTCTTTAGCATCTGCCATTTGTTATTCGTCGAATTTAAATCACATGTCATATTAGCCTTTGCTTTACCACAAGACACCTGCAGAGAAATGTGGGTGGATGGTCAAGCCACTCAAGTGGAAAACCTCTCCAAGTAATGCCATGGCAACTGCAATATGGGCTAAACAACAAGCGCCAACGCACAAGCTGTGATCTTTATTAGAGATTGACAGACACAAAGTGAGGTGTACCTACCTCTCACCCTGGGGAATCACCTGATTTACAGTAACATGCAAGAGAAAATGAACTGCAGGTTTCCGAACAAGGCGATGTGAGATTTTAGCCAGCTGTGGTATTGATCGAACACTCGGAAACTTTCTTCATATCCCCCTCCTAGACAATCCTAGATACTACATCTGCATTCTTGCTCTGAGTTAAATATTGGCACAGAGACCCTTGCAAATACCAGGATGCACACATTGGCATTAAATTCCCTTTTAATTGTGCTGGAAGCTGTCCAGTGTCTCTGGGGCTTAGCTTTTGAATTATGGCTGGAGTTCTACGCCCAAGTCGTTGCTGATGCACCATTTGAATGGTAAGCATCATCTAATGAAATACATTTAGCTTAAAGGAATAGAATGGCTAATTTACAGTTTTCCCCGCACCCCTAATGTGGTTGATCAGCCAAGACGTGTTTGATATTTTATTTATTAGAGCTTTATGCTGTGCTCGTTTGCATACACTCCCATGGCACAGCATCCCATTCCAACACGAGGTGCTGTTCTTTTGTGCTTGTCTTGGATCCATTCCCAATAGCCACGCTCTTCACTTAACCACCATAATATGAAGTGCCAAACTGGCCTCGGATGAGAGTGAATGAACAGCTTTTTGCAGGCCTGTCTCACCGTGATCCAGCAAGCACAGGGAGAGATATGACTTCCCTACCCTGGTGGAGTGGATTCAAAATGAGACTTGAGTGCCGAAAAAGAACTTGAGCCACTTTGATTCACTTTCCCCGGTGATACGGGGCTTCAGCTCTAAGTGATTGAACAGCTATGGGATGAGGAGAGTAGGGGTTAGGGACAGATTGGAGCTTTTGACACATTTTACATTTCACGTTTTTCAACAGCGTCAGAACTTGTTGATTTGCTGCTGGGCCTCATGCTCCTGATTGTCACTAATGGAAACTAATGATTTCCCACCTGCTTTAGCCAAGGGGTGTTTGTGCGTGTATGTGTGTGTGTATGTGTGTGTTTTAGCAGCAGTGGCACAGTGAAAAGCTGTTTTGCCAGTCAAGGCTGACTCAACTTAATTGTCTCTAGTGGGTGTTGCTGTCCCTGCATTCTCTACCTGCGGCCATCAATTTTACGCCCGCAGTGCAAAATCAGGGCCAATTTGACCCACAAGTATTGTGAACAGCCTCTCCAGCTGGGCGGAAGTTAACTGTTGGCTAACCGTCAAACCTAGCTCCCTGTCAAAGCGCTAGCCACTGCAGACCAGCTTCAGAAAATCCGTTCCCCAAACTCCAGCCTTAGGATCCTGTCTGCCATAATGAAATTTGACTGTTGTCTCAGGCCTGACTGTAACAATACTTCAGCTCCATTTACCTTGATGTATTGGCGTGCCATGTTAATGGGCTTCAATTTGAATATCAAATGACTGTCCTCCTTGCTCATCCATCCTCGCTGATATCCACTCGCTGCGATCAATCAATCAGCCAATCCATACCCATCCTCCTGACTATCGCTGACAAAGTCTGGGTCCATTTCCATTTTGATTGTCACTTCTTCAAGCATGCGGCGATTAAAATAATAGCTTGTGTAGTAGTTTAAATGCAGTTAGCCAAACATATTTGGCTTTGCGTCTTACCTTTGACGTTGTACATATCGCCCACCTAACTGATAAGATATTTGCCTCAAGCTGCATCAAGTTCAGAATGAATGTAGTTTCTAACACTGTGCAACTGTGATGATTTTTTTTGTCATGGGGTATGTCCTTGGGGGTAGGGCATGGCCACAGTGACCTCAGCCTAGCTCAGAGACAGCACAGACTCAACCAAACCAACCAAACCATAAAAAAAAAAACAAAAGCTATACGCAGGCTACTATTTAGCCCTTTTCCACCAATGTGGAACGGGTTCTCTTCCCGTTCAGACATCTAATTTTGAACCGTTCTGCACTTTCCCCCCAACATAAATCAGTTCAGAAAGCTCATTCCCAGCTGGAGCCAACAGCAGGTTTTCTAGCGCACACTGTGATGACAGCCGTGGGCATGTCAAGTCTTAGAAAAAAGATGTTCTCATGTGATCTGCTGAAGAAACACAGCATTTGTTGAGTGTTTGGTGTTGTCCAGAGCTTGGGGGTGTCGAAGGCTTGAGGGCTTAGCTTAGCAAATGTCCCCCGCAGTATAGAGACGTCAGTCCGGCTTGTCAGTGTACATGCTGATGAGCTTTAGGGGCTTAGAGACACTGGAAAACAGCACCAGAGGCTCTACTTACTATTGTTTAGTTCTGTTCTGTTGATGATGCACTCTTGCTTCCGATCAGAAGTGCTGCCAATGTGGGTTGTATCTGCGCTGTATAACACCAAGGTTCTAATGTTTCTGAACAGAACCAGTTCAGTAAATGTAATGAAAAATGGCTTGAATGGGTTTTTTGTATGCATGAGTCCTTTTCCAGGCAATTTGGACTTTAAGCTCTTAGTGTTCTACCCCATATGTCACCTCTTGAATCTCAGACCTTCCCCTTGTGTGTGTGTATGTGTGTGTGTGTATGTGTGTGAGAGAGAGAGAGACAGAGAGAGAGATAGAAAACCATTTTTATGCTGCCCCTGGAGCTTTGTCTCCAGTCAGCCCCAGGCGTAGAGGTGTGTTGGAGGTGGAGCTCCGGGCCCAGGTGAGAGGTCATTGTCCCCATCTATAAAAAGTGTGTGTTAAGGGCTAAAGGTTCAGGATAGCAGGTACTGGTTTTAGTCATCTTATGTACATATATCTGTCATACAGTTTGAGAGACCAAGTAAGTTGATTTGAGAGCTGACCTGCTTTGAGGCTCGCTGATGAGCTCTAGCGCAGGCCTACAGAAGCAACCTGTGGGCACCAAAACATGTCGGCTGATTAATTTCTGAATTGTTGTTGTTCCTTTAAACGGCACAGTGTGAAAAATAAGAGAACACACTCCATTTCAGCTTCAAACTTTGGGAGGGTGGGGGGCTTCCACTAACGCAGGTGCACAGCAGCAGTCTTTTTGATCCTCTTTGCTTCCTGTGTCTCTGCTCGGCAAATCCGACACCACCCCCCTCCCCTTCAACTACTCTCAGGCTCTTTCCCAGCAAGTGCTGCTACTGTGAAGACACAATCATCAGAGTTCTCCTCCTGACACAAAGCACAGATGCCTGATCCATCTGGACCCCCCCCCACCCCCACCCCCAACATCTTCCATCCCTTTTGCTTCTGATGCCATTGTTGTTGCTGTTGTCTTTTCGTCATGTTTGATCTTTTTTCCTCTTTTTTGAGTTTTAAAATGTTTCCCAACAATGTCTCTTTTTTTCGTTTTTTTTAAGAAAAAGAGAGCAATCAGGGGACAGCATATGCAGGCATACTCCTTGCAGTGTACTCATGCATTTGTACAGCACTCCCTGACACCTGCCATACCTGAAATACTCACATCCCCCATAGCTTATCTCTGTACCTTTGTGGAGGTAAACACACATTTGATGCCTTTTTGTCAGCAATAGTGCATCGCATAGAGATATGTAGCTATTGTTATTCACTTTTCTGGGCTTTATTTTGCCTCTCCTGTCTTCTCAGCTCTATACAAGAGATCAAATGTAGAAAGAAATGGAGTAGACGTGACAGTACGATGCAGAAACTAAGACTCCAGATGAAGAAAAAATATCACAGTGTCAGGTTTTCGATTTCAGTCCTGATAGACTCAGAAACTCTGTACTGTATACTTCAAGAAGTGGCCTCGTTTGACTAAATGAAAAGTCATAAGTAATTGGCATCACTTTCACTTTTCCCACAATTTCCCCCCAATCCATATCCCCCAATTATATCCACTGTACACACACAAACAAGTGAGCACATGAGTCAGTTGTAGCAGAGGGCAAAACAATTATGTTCATGATAATAGGGTACAAGGCGAGCAGTGTAGCATCTCAGAAACCGCCAACTTTGTGGGATGTTCTGTAGTGAAGGTGTACTGTGAATGGACTTGTTGTGCATTGAGCCTCCCAACAGCATAACAGTCCCACAAGCCATTGATGCTAGAGGGGAACGACGAGTGGTACAGAGCAATTGACGTGCCACAGTGGACCAGTTAACCTCTCTATTGAACACAGGAGCAATAAGCCAACGATGGTTATGCCCACTATTAGCTAGGTAGTCATAGCATTCTGATTGGCTGGTTGTAAAATCCAGAATCTCAAATTCTCAGTGCTAGGTGAATGTTTTTGGGATACAAAATGTACAGCTAGGTGATAGAGGACATACAGAAGTCAATCAGATTGTTCTTGAGATGGATAGTTGAGTGGCCATCATTTCATCACTTTGACTTCATCACTCCATTCTTAGTGTGCAAGCTTACATCTACAGTTTCCCTCATCATGCCGAGTGTGTCGCTGTCTACTCTAAGCCACTACTCTGAACTGTATCAGAGTTTTTTTTCTGCTGCGACTAGTAAAAAAAGCTTTCAACAAGCACTCTGCTTACTCTCTACTTTCTTCCACCTTTTATTCCACTGGTGGAGTGTTGGGGCATGCTGTGTTAACGCTTTACTGAGGATGAGAGGGAGGGGCGACAGAAAATGGAGTTCTCGTGGCAGATACACAATTTGTTCATTTCTAAAGGAAAGTGGCGAATTGCGGCGTGGCTGTTAGCCGTCAGCCCCTGGCTCAGTGTTTAGGCATGTCTTAAAGCGTCTGCCAGAGAATAAGCACTTCTGTGGGGAAAAAGAGAGAAGGAGAAAAAAGTGAGGGTAAAACGACACTCGACAAAGAGGGATTAGAGAAACCCATATCTAACCAGCAGACAAGTGTCTGCTGGACTTCTTCAGACGTCTCTCAGCTAGCTGTCAGGGTGCAGAGGAGCCATGTGGTCTGTTTCTTGGCCTGTGTGGTTAATGCCCGTTGTTGAACCACTCAAAGCTCTAGATTCAGTGTTTATTGTTGTACTAGTGCATCTTCGTCTTTAGCATTTTAGCAGAGGCTTGAAGGTTTTGTGCCAAAATTGACTGATGTTTGCACCTGTTTATAATTCGCTCTACCTCGACTAAAGCCTCAGGTCCAGATGCAAACCATCATAATGCTGCCTCCACCATGTTTCACAGGTGTTCTTTTGGTGATGCGCACTGCTGGCTTTGCCCCAAACATACCCTTATAGTATGTGGCATTTAACATTTTGGGCACCCCTGTTAAAATGCCATATATATATATATATATATATATATATAATTTCAGAGATATCCCAGTGTAGTAGCTGTTGAGAAAACTCTTTAAACATCAGACTCATGTCAGTTTTCTGGTTTGTTCTAACTGGGTTGAGGCCAAATAAAATGCACTAAAACATTAAATATTGAAAGTCCACTGAGACCCTGTAAAATTCAGTAAAACACATTCAAACATATTGTTCTCAGTTTCTTACAAACTGTTAAACAGCAGCCAGACATCTGCATGTGATGAGAACTTTACAAAATCAAGAATGATGTTATAATAAACTGACATAAAAAGACTTGTTCTCAAAATGTTTAAAATGTTTCCTTGAACAGTACACAGATGAGTGCAAATGGCAACATTTCTGTGTGTGAAAGATGTTTCTGAAGATTTGTGAAGAATGTATGAGAGAGAGAGAGAGAGAGAGAGAGAGAGAGAGGCTTGCTACAGTGTTGGGTAGGTGGTGAATTGCTGTAAGCAGTGCTGTTTCCTCTCTCTGGAGAAACTCAGCATCCGCGGCCTGCAGTGACTGTCCTCAATATTTTATTACATTAGAATGAAAGCAGCCGACTTCACGCTAAATCAGCTTGCCTCTGCTAAGCCCTGGAGAGAACGAGCTTAGAGAGAGAGAGAGAGAGAGAGAGAGAGAAAGAGAGAGAGACAGGTGAAATGGAGGAGAGAGAAAGAATGAGCAGAGAGAAAGAGACCAGCAAAGTGATAAACATGAAGAAAGAAAGAGAGAGATGAGAAACAGGTGAAATGTAGGAGAGAACAAGAGAGAGAGAAACTGGAGAAAGAAAGAGAGACAGAAGGGGGGGTAGAGAGAGCGACAGTAAGAGAGATACATAAAAGACGGAGAGCGAGAGACAGAGAGAGAGAGGGAAAGAGTGTGAGAGAGAGAGAGTAAGAGACAGAGAGAGAGAGGGAAAGAGTAAGAGAGAGACAGAGAGTGAGAGAGAGAGGGGGAAAGAGTAAGAGAGCGAGAGAGAGTGAGAGAGAGAGAGAGAGAGAGAGAG
>BRDA01044516.1:0-12553 GCA_036984385.1 Crenuchus spilurus
GGGGTGTGGGAACAAAATCAGACATTACAAAAAGGGGTTGGAACAAAATCAGCCATTACAAAAAGGGGTGGGAACAAAATCAGCCATTACAAAAAAGGGTGGGAACAAAATCAGCCATTACAGAAAGTAATGGGAACAAAATCAGCCATTACAGAAAGGGGTGGGAACAAAATCAGCAATAACAAAAAGGGATGGGAGCAAAATCAGCCATTACAGTATGTAGTGGGAACAAAATCAGTCATGTGAGAAAGACGTGCAGACAAAATCAGTCATTACACAAAGTGGTAGAGACAAAACCAGCCATTACAAAAAGGGGTCGGATCAAAATCAGCCATTACAAAAAGGGGTGGGAACAAAATCAGCCATTACAGAAAGTGGTATGGACATGTCACCAGTGTGCCCAGCATAAATGATGCCTATCGTATTTTGTTATTTAGATTAGCCAAATACACATAATATACCTACACCACATCCATTAGTGTGTGAGATCTTCATTAAGATCTGCAGGAGGTTTGAGTGTGTTGAGTTTTCTTGATTTTGGTCTTTTCAGAAACAAACTGACTATTGAGTTCTAGTGTTTGTCAGCTTCACAGCTCTGGTTCTAAAGAAGCAAAAATGTTTTTGTCTGATCTATTACAACTATTCTGTCAAACTGTTTATCAGCAGATGGTCTTCAAGTACTACGTACAAGGTGTTTCCAAAATAATGTCTAATATTTATGGCTCATTATCACTTACAAAGACAGTCCCAATGGATCTTGGTCAAGGTCAACCACAGAGCACTGAACGTGAGAGATTACAGTACATGAGAAGAGTTTTGAATGAAGTAAAAGATCTGTTATCTATTCTTATGTCTATAAGGGAAGTGGATACATAAATACAAAGGAAAGGACTTGTCTCACTATAAAGATAACAATAAAAAAGACAGATGATTTCTAGCCATATGGCCTGTTTTGTAATCTAATTCATTGCCACTGAATATGACAATTGTGATGAGAGTTTTGGGCTTTGTCCAAATTGGCCTAAGCAAATGTGTTAATGATGATTAAAAGGGAGGCAACGCTTAGCTCAGTGCAGTCCTCTACATTCTGACAGACGGGATCTGACATCCAGCCCTGCAGTGACAGGAAGGGAGGAGAGATGGAAGAGGTGTCTGACAGCCATCTCTACTCACTCAGGAAGAAAGAAATGAGCGTTGGAGTGAGAAAAGGGAAAAAAAGAAAAAAGCTGATGGAAGGAAGACAAAGGAGAACATGAGAGAAAGTATCTTGGCATTTGGAGATGTTCTTAAGGAGGCCAGAATGGAACATGTCTGATTAGCTGAGCTCCATTCACACGGCTGGTGGAGAGCGGATTACATCCTTTTCACCATCATATCTCCCTCTCTCTCTCTGTCTCTCGCTCTCTCCCTTTCAGTCCTCCTGTCTTAAAGAGCGGCCTGTCTGTGCTCACAAATGTGACAGTCATTGCTATACACAGTCATATAAGAACATTATGACCACCCTTGGTTTGAGGACATCATGTGACAGAATATGCTGCGTGTATAAATAAGTGAGCGCACCTGTGAGTTGTAGCAGAGTGTAAAAGGATAAAGGATGTGATCTGACCGATGTCCAAAAGGACATGATTAGTAGGGTACCGGATGAATTATGGTGGAGGCAGCATCTCAGAAACGCTACCTTTATGGGATGATCTAGAGCTGCTGTAGTGAAGCTGTACTGAGAATGTACATTGAATACCTCCTCAACAGCATAACAGTGGTGCCCCAATTGATGCCAGAGAGTAATGACGACTCCAGCAAGTGGTACAGAGCCATTATGTGCCACAGTGGACCAGTTAATTCTCAGAATTGTGGCCAAAAGCTGAAATTGATGGACAAGCGGGTTTCACAGCTTATGAATAAAAGTCAGTTCCAGCCAAGAATCAGCGCAGGTCCTTCAGAACCAGTTTCTGAAAGAACTGCACACAGTAGACTCTGATTGTTACCACTGCTGGTAGTCCTGTATGACTGTACACTTCCATACGCCTGCAAATTCAGCTACTTCCTTCACACTCTAACCTTTGGCACCAATCACAGAGGACACATCATTAACCTCTGCTTTGTGACTGATTTTAAACACACTGATTGAGACATTCACTGCACTGTACCACCTCTGTACCAACCCCACCACACCCCACCACACCCCCTGATGCATAACTTTGCATGAATAATAAAAAAAATATTTGACAATTTGGCATTCAAGCCTCTACTGCCCTCTCATCACTTTCTTAGGCATAGTTAATCCGATTCTGATCTATTTCAAACCATATTTCATCAGATTCTCACTGTACTCTTGATGGAAAGACTCTAATCAGCCAAGAAAGTGATGTATCAGTATAACAGGCTGTGTTCTGAGTGCAACATCTTTAGCCATTACTCCTCTGTCAATAGTGACAGTAACTTTATTTGAGAGAAATGCAGATTAGATTCTTGTCTGAATCAGCAGCACACCTTACCTCTGAGACATCTGCTCACCCTCAACATCCACTCTGCAATGGAATTTTCTGCATTTCTGAATAAAAAAAGCATCTACTAAATATCCCCCCTGTCTCTATCCATCACTTTAAATGTTACCTAAGCACCAACGAGATGCCATCTGATATAATTGGCAATTCATTTTAGACCCTGACAATATAGTGGAGTCATTTCCCCACATTCAAACAATACTGGAGTGGGACAAAGCCCATGTGTCACCTCCCCTCTTCATTACAGCAGTGGAGATAGCCTCATCTCGGCGGCCAACTTGCTCACATAATTGTTTTCCACCTCTCTCCCTACAGCCAATTTAAACATATTCTCCCTCTCTCCCTCTGTCTCTCTCGAGGTAGAGATAAACCCTCCCTCGCTTTTCACTTTTATTCACCATCTATTAACTGTGTGACACAGACAACACTGGGTATAATATGTACCATGTCCTCTTTGGTGTTATTTGTGTAGTGACATGGTGACAAGGCAGCAGGACTCAGGAACAAGTCTACAGGAGCGTGTGGACGGGGACAGGGACAGGGACAAAGACAGAACGCTTCTTGCACACCTGGATGACAATTAAAGCTGTGTATCTACCCATGAAATGCAGACATCAGTGCAGATACACAGGACGCTCTGGATGTAACCATCATTAAGCTCAGCAATTCACCTACACTGCAAAACATACACCAGATGGACAAAAGTATTGGGACACCAGCTCATTCATCTGAAATTAAGCTTACAGCTTATTAAAAAGGCTTATCCAGCTTTTTTGCTTTTGTCTGTTCAGGGAAGATGTTTTAGTATGTTTTGGAGCACTGCTGTGAGGATTTGATTGCATTATATCCAAAAGTGAAAGAGTCATTAACATATTTAGAATCACTGCTATGATCTGGGCTCTCGGGTTCAAATAACACAGAAAAAAATATGATTTTTCAGGTTATTCTGGCTTCTGCTACTAATACAATTACAACAATTACTACTACTACTACTACTACACATACACCTCTTTTCTTTATGTCTGTTTCCATAGTTGAAAATGATAAATGAATCTACACATGCATCAAAGAAAGACTATGATAGGCCTGCCGTGCACCTTTCCAACACCTTTACTGACATATTGATTAGTTCTTTCTATTGACAGACAAGACTTTGGTACTACAATCACCATGTTGATAGTTTTGGGCTGCCCCATTCATATCTCAAGCACTGACCAGTCTCTTTTTCACAGTGGTATGAAAAAGTTTTGGTACCCCTGATAATTTTCATGATTTTCCTTTATAAATCATTGGTTGTTCAGATCAGCGATTTCAGTTAAATATATCATAAAGCAGATGAACACAGTGATATTTGAGAAGTGAAATGAAGTTTATAGGATTTACAGAAAGTGCAATAATTATTTAAACAAAATTAGGCAGGTGCATACATTTGGGCACCCTTGTCGTTTTATTGATTTGAATACCTTCAGCACTAATTAATAGAACACAAAATTTGTTTTGTAAGCTCATTGATCCTTTACCTACATACACAGGTGAATCCAATTATGAGAAATGGTTAAGGTGGCCAATTGCAAGTTTTTCTCCTCTTTGCATCTTCTCTGAAGAGTGGCAACATGGGAGCCTCAAAACAACTATCAAATGACCTGAAAATAAAGACTTCTTTAGGGGAAGGAAACAATAAGCTCAGAGGGCTCTGAAATCTCAGAGATTTCAGCTGTCAGTTTCCACTGTGAGGAACATAGTGAGGAAATGGCCCACAAGCACGGTTCTAGTTAAGGCCCGAAGTGGCAGACAAAGAAAAATCTCAGACAGGCAGAGGTGAAGGATGGTGAGAACAGTCATAGTCAACTCACAGACCAGCTCCAAATACTTACAACATCATCTTGCTGCAGATGGTGTCACTGTGCATCGTTCAACTATTCAGTGCACTTTGCACAAGGAGAGGCTGCGCACACACCACAGACAGAGTTGCTTTAGGTTTGCTAAAGCACATTTGGACAAGCCAGCTTTATTTTGGAATAAGGTGCTGTGGACTGATGAAAGTAAAATTGAGTTATTTGGACATAACAAAGGGCGGAATTTATGGCAGAAAAAGAACACAGCATTCCAAGACAAACACTTGCTACCCACAGTCAAATTTGGTGGCGGTTCCATCATACTGTGTGGCTGTGTGGCTGGTGCAGGTACTGGGAATTTTGTTAAAGTTGAGGGTCACATGGATTCCAGATAATATCAGCAGATTCGTGAGAACAATGTTCAAGAATCAGTGACAAAGTTGAAGTTGCGCCTTGGCTGGATATTTCAACAAGACAACGACCCTAAACACTGCTCAAAATCTACTGAGGCATTCATGCAAAGGAACAAGTACAACGTTCTGGAATGGCGATCACAGTCCCCAGACCTGAATGTTATTGAAAATCTGTGGTGTGATTTAAAGCAGGCTGTCCATGCTTGGAAACCATCAAACCTTCAACCAGAATCCAGACTCTCACTGGAAGTTATAGGAAGTGTTTAGAGGCTGTTATTTCTGCAAAAGGAGGATCTACTAAATATTGTGTTGCCGTGCCCAAATGTATGCACCTGCCTAATTTTGTTTAAATAATTATTGCACACTTTCTGTAAATCCTATAAACTTCATTTCACTTCTCAAACATCACTGTGTTCATCTGCTATATGATATATTTCACTAAAATTGCTGATCTGAACAACCAATGATTTATAAAAGAAAATCATGAAAATTATCAGGAGTGCCCAAACTTTTTCATACAACTGTATATAATGTCTCTGATTCAGATTCAAGAACATTATTGAGGTTAGGATGTTGGATGATCACTACCCCACCACATCTTTTCAGACTTGGATAAAGTCAGTAAACACAACTAATAGTCTACGTCTACCCCAAGCACAGCATACATACAATGAAACTCACAAAGAGGCGTATACATTATTTGGACAAAAGTATTGGGACACCTGTTCATTCATTGTTTAAAAATTAAGGTTTTTCAAAAAGAGGTTCTCCTGCTTTCGTTGAAGTACTGTACTAGTCAAAAGTTTGGACACCTTTTGTAGCTTCAGTGTTTTTTCATGATTTAAGAATGTTCTGCATTGTAGATTAATACTAAAGTCATCTAAACTATGAGTAAACACATCTGTAATTATTTAGTAAACAAACAAGTAAACAAACCAGAATATGTTTATATTTGACATTCTTCACAGTAGGCACCTCTTGCTTAGATGCAACTTTCTTGGCATTTTCTCAGTCAGCTTTATGAGGTAGTCACTTGGAAGGCCTTTCAGTTAACAGCTGTGTCTTGTCAAGAGTTCATGACTTGCATTTCTTGCCTCTTAATGTGTTTGAGACATCAGTTGTGTGTCTACTTTGAAGTAAAATCTAAAACATGTTTTGGTTTGTTTAACACTTTTAAGTTTACTACAATGATGAGAGGCTTTATACCCCTCTCGCTCACACCTGGAATTAGACATGGTGCCAATGATAACTAATAATTTCTTAAAAACAATACAAAATAGTCGATTTTTATAAGAATTAACATAAAATAGTTATTATTTTTTGCTTCTTACTCATAACTGTTTGCAGTTTGATTTAGCCAAAGAACATTAACTGAAGAAAAATATATTTGACTTCTGGGCCAAATCTCGGCTGATTCATTGATGTATGTGGACCAGATCTGAATGCTCGATGTGGCCTAGTTTTGACCCATATCAGTGGTGCTAGCTGAGAGTCTTGCAGATCTACCATCCTGGATAATTCAGATGTAACAGCTGAGTCTAATATTTCATTACCTGTATCAGGTGTGTTACAGTCAGGTTGGGTATAAAAGTCCAGGACCGGGACTGGTATAATGGATCAGTAAGGTAGATGTAGTTCATAAAGTAATTACATCTAATAATGATGGAGTTTAGTGGATGGTGAATGAGTCTCTAAAGAAAATAAAAGTGCAACACAGGCACACGGAGCTTTGTCTGGTGGGTCCAAATGTAAACTGAACAGAGAACAAATCCACATGAAATTGGTTTGCAGCTCATTTATATTTCAGTCATGGTCACACATTAAAGTTACACTACTTGGTGGAGTATTGTTCTCTGAATCACAGGACTGTTTAGGTGGGACGTGAGGTCCACACTGGAAGCTTTGGGCCATCATTTCTCAATTCGCTTTCCATTCAGCCTCAAATGCTCTTCAGCCTGGCCCCTCCTCTACGCCTCCCAAATATGAGTCAGAAACTACTACAGTCATAGTCTGGACGCGTTTCAGATTAGCACGGCTGTTGCAAGACCAATTCTGCTTCTGTTACTGCAAAAAGAAACAGCTGCAGGTAGAACGATAGTGGGGTTCTTTAACTTGAAGCCAAGAATAACACATTAAGGCGTCAAAAACATCATATTGAAAGCCTCTTTCTCACAACACAGCCAACAAATTTCTACTGGCAACACTTCTCACTACAAAAACTCATTTGACATTCACACAATGCAGAGTTTTATAAATGACCACAATGACACCAGCAATAGTGGAAACAATGCCTGTCTTTAAAACAACAGCTTCAAAGCTTTTTGTTGCAGTGGAGTTATGATTAGGGCTCTACCAAATTCACACTTTTCAAAGAGTTATATTACACAGCAGATTTAAATAAGAAAGTTCTGCAAATAGAATAGGACTAATCATGAACCTATTGGCACCACGTCTAATGCCAGATGTGGGCTAGAGGGGTATAAAGCCCCCCCAGCATTGTAGAACTGTGTTCTCTCCTCTGCCATCAGTGTTTTAGATGAGTTGGTGGAGTTGAGGATGAGGTGGTGGTGATGATCATCCAACATTAACACTGTTAATGTCACTGAATGCAGTCAAATCCTCACAGTGACGCTCCAAAATCGATCAGAAAGCCTTCCTGGACAGTAGAAACTCCAACAAAAGCAGGATAAATGATGAATGAATGATTGTTACACTTATATAGCGCCTTTCTCAAACCCAAGGACGCTTTACAATCAACACCCTCCATTTTTACACACACTCAATCACACACACCGGCGAGAAGCGGCAGCCAATTGCGCACAGCGTACTCTCAACCGGAAGCGACCGTCCACCTGGAGGACTGCATCGAGCACTAGGGGGATCACCCAGGACAGAGAAACATATATACACACATTTATACACAGACATACACATTCATACACACCTGGGTTTTTTTAGAGTAGCCAATTCACCTGATCTCCATGTTTTTGGACTGTGGGAGGAAACCGGAGACCCCGGAGGAAACCCACGCAGACATGGGGAGAACATGGAAACTCCGCTCAGATGCGGACTTGAACCCAAGACCTCAGTGCTGAGAGGCGAATGTGCTAACCACTAAGCCACCGTGCCGCCCAGGCTATAAACTCTTTAATACCCTTATTTCAGAAGAAACAATCACTGAACATGTGTCCCAATACTTACAAATTCTTTATATGATTCTTTTTTTTTTAGTTAAACAGGTCTTATAGATAAAAAATTAATGACATTTTATGATATGGGCTGACCTGAATATTTGGGATAAACTGTAAAAATGTAATTTATCAAGGTGTTTCATGTGATCTGGTAGGTTTCATGTGCCCACAGTTTTCTTCCCCCAAGAATGCTTTAAGAGCGCTCTTTAAAGTCTCTGTGCTTGTACTGATCTTCAGAATAAAACAGCACCATCGAGAGCCTTTTATGAACAACACCAAATCCCAAGTGTCCCCATGCAGGAAGAGGAAACACATCCGTAAGAGTATCAAATGTCTCAGAATCAGGTTTCCCTGTCATAGACATATTAATTAGGACAATATGACCACCATCAGCATTTAGAAGATACTGTCAGCATTGCATGGGAGGTTGCACACGAATGGTTGCACATGTTCTGCTCTGAGATAAAGATCCAAAGCCTTCCTTGAAGAAAAGAGATGGGCTGAGAGATTGGACCGAGGAATAGTGGTGGTGGCAGGTGAAGAATTTATAGGGCATTAGACTGGAAAGAGGAGACGCTTTAGGCATGGTCCTCATCCCAAAATTTAGTTATAACTCCATCAGGCTCAGGGATGTGAAACATACCATCTCTGGACGTATACAAGCTGTATGCAGAATGAATACAAAGCTTTCTACCATAATTAGAACATAATTAGTGCTCAAAAGAAAAAGAAAATCTATTAAAATACAAAATTGTGTCCATGTTTTGGGGTTTATACCTTGTAAGGTTGCCATTTATGGGGCAATAATAATGATTTATGTTGCAGAATAACATTTGTAAATATTTTATAAGCATTTCAAAGGAATCACAAGGCCAACAAAAGTTTGTGAGTGGAATTTACAAAGCACTGTATTACTCTACATCTTAAACTGCAACTGCACTCGTCTCCAGAGTCCTATATGGGATATATAATATATGTATCTGTGGCATATATGCATACAACATTTAAAGATATTTCTGACCCAGTTTGAGTGAAATTTCATTTGTAAATTGGAACACAGCATCCTTTTATCTTACATATCAAATATTTCATCAGCCAGACCCAGACATAACATAAAGTGAGGATGTCTTGCACAAAATGAGTGGAAGATTAGATTAGATTAGACTTTTTGCTAATGTGATTGCACACAATGGACTTTGACCTCCACATTTAACCCATGTGTGCAGTGAAACACACACACTAGTGCACACACTAAGCTGTGAGAACATGTGCCTGAAGCGGTGGGCAATGGCGCCTGGGGAACAGTTGGGGGTTTGGTGCTTCGCTCAAATTTAGTCATGATCTGTGCGGGGATCAAACAGGCAAGCTTCCAGTCATAAGACCAGATCCCCTTCATGGCTGCCCCTATGCAGTGTTATGATGAAAATGTATTGAAAAGAGGCCCTACAGCATTGCTGGATCATAGGGTTGACCTTCAATCATGATATCTTATGTTAAAGCTATAATTAATAACGACATCCACTGTATCATATAGCATAGAGTAGATACAATATATTATAGTATATACAGGGGTTGGACAATGAAAGTGAAACAGCTGGTTTTAGACCACAATAATTGATTAGTAGGTGTTGGGCCTCCTTTTGCAGCCAATACAGCGTCAGTTCGTCTTGGGAATGACATATACAAGTCCTGCACAGAGGTCAGAAGGATTTTAAGCCATTCTTCTTGCAGGATAGTGGTCAGGACACTACGTGATGCTGGTGATGATTGAATGATTGTTACACTTATATAGCGCCTTTCTCAAACCCAAGGACGCTTTACAATCAACACAACGGCGAGAAGCGGCAGCCAATTGCGCACAGTGTACTCTCAACAGGAAGCGACCGTCCACCTGGAGGACTGCATCGAGCACTAGGGGAATCACCCAGGACAGAGTGCAAACATACATACATTCATACACACCAGGGTAATTTTTAGAGTATCCAATCCACCTGATCTCCATGTTTTTGGACTGTGGGAGGAAACCGGAGACCTCGGAGGAAACCCACACAGACACGGGGTGAACATGGAAACTCCGCTCAGATGCGGACTCGAACCCAAGACCTCAGTGCTGAGAGGCGAACGTGCTAACCACTAAGCCACCGTGCCGCCCAACCACTAACCACCGTGCTGGTGGAGGAAACCGTTTCCTGACTCGCTCCTCCAAAACACCCCAAAGTGGCTCAATAATATTTAGACACAAAGACTTGCTGTCTTGGTCACAGATGCACCAGCAAGACGTGCAGCAACAATTTGTCCTCTTTTGAACTCTGGTATGTCACCATAATGTTGTGTGCATTGTAATATACTATATAACTGTGCTCTTACCTGCTAACTGAACCTTCACACTCTGCTCTTACTGGTGCAATGTGACATTAATGAAGATTGGCCACCAGACTGGTCCAATTTAGCCATGAAACCTCCCACACTAACATGACAGTGTTTCACTTTCATTGTCTAACCCCTGTATACAGTATATAGTCTACAGTGTCCATCTGTTTTGTCTGCATACTTTATTAGATTACCCTATTCTTGGATCATGGATCATTCTCAGCACTGCAGTGACACTGATGTGGTGGTGGCGTGTTAGCGTGTGTGCTGGTATGAGTGGATCAGACACAGCAGAGCTGCTGATGTTTTAAACACATCAGTGTCACTGCAGTGCTGAGAATGATCCACCTGCTCTGTGGGGGGTCCTGATCATTGAAGAACAGGATGAACAAAGTACACATATGCTCAGTGGAGCTAAAATGGACAATGAATGTATACAAGCTATGTGTACCTAATGAAGTGGCCAGCTAGTGTGTGTGAGTGCACGTGTGTGTTTATATACCGCACTGACTTTGTACAAAGGTATTTTCATTGACAAGTATTATAATTCATATTAAATTGGGGTAAATCTATTTAACAGTCCTCGGCTGTCTGCATTAAGAAGATCTTTGTGTCTGATCTTAGTGTGCACACTGACGCAGTGTCCTCTGTTAGGACTTCTTACTGTGTCATAGCAGCTTAATGAGAAAGGAATCATTTTCACTTTGTGGCCTTGTTGAAAGAGATTGGAGCAGCAAATGTGGTAGGGATGAGGGTAAGGAGAAAGGGGGAAAGAGAGAGAGAGAGAGAGAGAGAGAGAGAGAGAGAGTTAGTTTGACAGGACCATGCTGTTAATTGCTTCTTTGCAGGAGGCTTCATCTTCACAAGGTCCCTCTCTTCCCCCTCCTCTTTCCTCCCTTGAAATCGCTCGCTGGAGGAAGTGGCATGGCTAAAGGATTTGCGCCTCTATTGGGCCTCCCCACGGAGTCAGCCAAACAAAAGGAGATACTTCAATTTCTTCCCAACAGGAGACTTCTACTCTACTGTACAGCTCCCCAATCCCCGCAAACCATTTCTCTGCGCTATCTTTTCCATCTCGTCTTGTTTTGTTTTGAGGATTTAATGAACCTGCCAAATTGCTTTTCTTTTCTTTCTCTTTTTTTTAACTCACAGGAGGAGGCTCGGTATCCTACATCTCCGAAATCCCTGCAGGATCGCAGTTATAGTCTCGGTTATGTCTCAAAGACATGACATTATTACGGACTCCGTAATGGACACAGTCCCTGCAAGCACATATCCAAAATGTCAAACGGCCTGGCAATAACATTCTGATAAAGCGCTCGACTAGTGCCGCAAAAGCTGCTATTGTCAATAATCTATTTATTTATCTGTTCTTTAAGGCACTTTTCTTTAAGATTCAATCAACACATTTTGAGCTAAATCGCACATAAAGAGTGTTATCAACGAAATAAGTCAGCCATGGAACAACCCGGAGATCAAAATCAATTCCTGGATGAAGAATGGCCGTGCTGAAAATCCATTCAGATGCATTAAGGTGGCATTTTGTATCTGCTGTAAAGTATGTGCTGTTAAAAAAACTCATATTTGTGGCAACATGGATAGCCTGGAAATAATATATTCCTAAAATATTCATATTCGCAGGCCTCTTGAGAGCAGTCATTGGAAATCCATCTATTTTGAAAAGCATTGAAAGGCATCTCTGTACACTTTTAATGGCATTCATCTACAGACCAGTGGCTTTCACACTCAATCCTGAGGGAGCGCTGCATTACGCGTCACACTGTTTCCCTCGCTCTAATGCACTTGCTTCAACTCATCAGCTAATTATCAAGCCCTTGTTGAAACACACGTGTTGTAGAAAGGAAAATCAAGCACTCGGGTCTGAAAAGATGAAGAAATTACCTTTACAAGTCAACATTTTACTAAACTGTACAGCTAAACAGTGACATACATTATATTTACTTTTGAGTGGGATTCTGTACTTTATGCTCAGTATCCAGAGCATCCAGACCCACTGCAGCCCTGATCTGGATGAAGTGGATGCAGATGATGATGATGATGATGATGGTTATGATATTTAGGTGTGGGTCTGCACTTCTGACATTACTCTGTTCCAAGAAATTGAATGTAGTAAAGAGAAAAAATTTGTTTTAACACTTTCATTGAGGATCATTGGTGGCAAAATGAAACTGTATTTTAAGGTGGAGCATAAATGTTCTACACTCACCGTCCATTTGAGC
>BRDA01044517.1:0-12329 GCA_036984385.1 Crenuchus spilurus
TTGTTTTAACACTTTCATTGAGGATCATTGGTGGCAAAATGAAACTGTATTTTAAGGTGGAGCATAAATGTTCTACACTCACCGTCCATTTGAGCTCCACTGATCATACAGGTGCACTGTGTACAGACTGTAGTCCACCTGTTACTCTGCAGACTTTATTCACTCTGTTCTTCAATGATCAGAGCAGGTGGATCATTCTCAGTGACACTGATGTGGTGGTGGTGTGTTAGTGTGTGTTAGAGCTGTTGATGTTTAAACACCTCAGTGTCACTACTGGAGTGAAAATAGTGACCAGCCAGCCAACAGTGTCAGGACTAGAGGACCAACACAAACTGTGCTGAGCTGCTGTCTCTGACTTTACATCTACAAAACCAACAAGGTAGGTGTGTCTAATAGAGGACAGTGAGTGACAGTGTTTAACACACACTAACACACCACCACCACATCAGAGTCACTGAGAATGATCCACCTGCTCTGTGGGGTCCTGATCACTGAAGAACAATAAAGTCTACAGAGAAGCAGATGGACTACAGTCTGTACACAGTGCACCTGTATCATAATAAAATCACTTCTATGCACGAACACAAACGTGGCATCAATTGAAAGCTTAGAATTGGCACTTTGCAATGAATCTACGAGTTATGAGTGAGAAAAGCATTACGATCAAATCTCAAATATGCTTTAGTAGTCAGGGTTATGGATAAGCTCTACTGAATGTTCTCCATCCTTAAATCAGCGGCTTGAGAAGAAGATTCATGGTGTGACACCACTCAACATGTACCTCAATTCAAGTCAACTAGCGCACCATCTGGCCTCCTCCAATTCTCATCCACTTCTCCATCACAGCCGTCTCTCCAGGCCCATACTGCACCCCTCTCAAACCCATAATAACCTGTAACCTTGGAAACAGGGCCCGGGTGCCAATAATTCCTCGCCATACGCTTTCCACATGTGCGCCTCTGGAGCGAGCGTGCAGGCCGACTGTGAAATACTACAGCAGCGCCGGCGCTTCGAGGACAATTGCTTTTTAAGAGTGCTCCATTTGTATTTAAATAGAGCCTGGCACAGAGGGAGGAAGAGAAAGCTACACTGTGTAAGTGTAATGCATAGTTAAAGGACTGGAATAATAGGGCCGCTGTATGTACAGCCAGAGAGGAAGAGGATGAAAGACGTAAGCACTCAAAGACATATACACACACATATATTTTCTTTACGGTCACTAAAAACAGGGATGACCCTGGCTCTCAAGGTTACTAGAGGAAGTTTTTTTCCCAACACGCTGCCATATGCTGTCATTTGGAATAAGCCCCAAGGCCCCATGGGGTCACTTAGGAATTACAGAGGGTGATGCTCCGCACAGGAAAAGGCTGTGGAAAGAAATAAATAAGTAAAAAGAGTGTATGTACTGTGTGTTGCTGTTCTAGCGGTATCAGCGGGCCTTTAATGCAGCGTTATACTTTTATAACCCCTGTAAAGAAGATTGATCTCCCCACTTTTGCCCTTAAAAGTGAGTCTTTTATGAGTGAGGAACCACAGTGGGAAGGAGTTAAGTGATGCACTGCTGCGGCTTGCTGGGAGAGAGAGAAGGTCCACAGGGGCCTTCTGAAACCCGAACGCATTCACATTCAGCCCGAGGCCTCACCTTTCTGCCCTCTCTCTCTTTCTTTCTCTCTCTCTGTCTCTTTTTTTACCTACAGTCTTAAAAATAAGTGCCAGAATAAGAATAAAATAGTAGTGCTGTCATTTCAAAGCGTAATCACATTTCAATTAGAGCATCATATAAAAAGTTCATTTTTGTTCACAATTTAATTCAAAAAAGGTAAACAGTCATATATTTTATATTCATTACATGTAAAGTGACATTTACATTTTTTTTAGCTTTAATGTTTAATTTAATTCATAGTTAATGATTTGGCTGGCACAGTACTGTAATATGGTCAGTAGTAATGTTGGCACTGTGGGCAGCTGCTGGGCATCTCCATAAAGCTTGTGAGCAGATGGAAGCATGAAGTGCTCTAAAATATTCTGGTAGATGCTGTTTTGACTTGGTGGACCAACACCAGCAGATGTCATAACACTTCAAAGCATCACAGACTGCAGAAACTGCACACTGGACTTCAGACACTTGGATTGTGTGTCTCTCCACTCTTCCTCCAGACTCTAGCAGCTGATTTACTAATGAAATGTAAAAGTGACTTTCATCTGAAAAGAGGACTTTGTACTGAGTAACAGTCCAGTTCTGGTTCTGCTCAGTCCAGGTAAGACACTTCTGATGTTGTCTCTGGTTCAGGAGTGTTGATATTAGGAGTGTGACAGTTGTAGCTCTGAGAGATTCACTATTTATACTCTTTATAGTCATTTACTCACCATCACCATCACAGACCATCAGCATCTCTGATTTATCAGCTATAAGTCAGATTGACCAACATTAAAACATAAAAAGGCTGAAATATGTCACTTTAAATGTAGTAAATATCTGTCGGTTTACTTTTTTTATTTAATAACAATATTCACAAAGCTTCTCGGAGTAAGAGTGCTGATCTGGGATCAGATTCCTTTCTTTCTTTAAGACTTTACTAGCCAGAAGAGGTCCTAGACCAGCTCTTACTCTGAGAAGCTTTGTGAATGTGGATCAATGAGTTTCCAGCTTTAATGCTACACAGCGCTAATGCTAGGTAAGCATCAAACTAGCCATTTGAACCTAAACTATATGGACCAAAGTACTGGTGCACCTGTTCATTCAGTCTCTTCTGACATTACAAGGATTAAAAATTGGAGTGAGTACTGTCAGGGAAGATTTTCTGCTAGATTCTGGATCATTGCTGTGAGGATCTGATTGCATTCAGCCATTCAGGATGTTGGATGATCACCACCATCACCTCGTCCCCAACCCCACCAACTCAAAAGTACTGGATGGAGCAGAGAACAATTCCACGATGCTGAGGGGGGCTTTATACCCGTCTAATCCACAGCTGGCATTAGACATGGTGCCAGTAGGTTCATGTATAGTCTTATTCTATTGGTAGAGCTTCTCTACAGGGATTAGACAAGCTGTGTGTGCATCTGTGTCAACTTAAAGTAGCAAAATGCACTCATTAAAAGGGGTGTCCACAAACATTTGGATGCCAAGAAATCTATCTTAGACCTTTCTCACACTCTCTTTCTCCAGTTTCAACAGCCCGACCGTCCTCCGTCACAGCTCACAGATCTGCAGTATCCAGGCTGTACCTTAGAGACAGGTCGTCCCTCCTGGGCCAGACTTTAAGACAGGGGATCAGGCTGGATATTCATCTGCCCAGACCCTTTCTTCTAAACTCAATGCCTTTAACACATCTCTGTGGCTGAAAACATCAGAGATGGCCACTGCACTTGTTAGGAGATTACATGTGAAGGACGTTCTCCGTAAAAAAAAACACCATTTTTAATAACGTTTTGGTCCGAGCCGCCAAAGTGCTCTTCCGCTCATTCCTCTTGTGTTTGCGCTGGACTATCTTTCCACTCTGTTGAGTGCTGAGTGACTGATGATTAAGCGCATTGCCTCCAATGTCTAACATGATTAGAGTGAAGGTCACACTTAATTCTTTAACAACAACCACAACTGTCATTGGCGCAGGCTTGGGCTCAGCACTCCGTCAAACAAAGCAGTCGGACTGATCCGGGCTAGTGCGACAGCTCTCCAAAATGGCTTTTTTCCCCCTCCTCCTCCATCCTTCTCTCCTCTCATTTTCCCCCCTTTTCAGGCCCTTTCTCTTCATCTCCAGAGAATATGATTTGTCATGGTGACTGAGAGGGAGATCGAAAAAAAAATGTTTACTCCAGGAAGGGGGGGAAAGTCTCTAACGCCTCTTAATGTATTCTCTTAAAAGAATCGACGCAGTGGCACGGAAAAAGATTAATTTATCACGCCATCAAGCACAGGAACCGCTGTTGAGAGGAATGGGTGTAAATTGCGAGGCGATGACAATGGCCGCGTTACAGATGGATTTCTCTGTCTGCGTCTCATATTGAAACTGGGATGGGGGGGGCTAGAAAAGCAATTTCGTCAGCGCTCGTCAAAACTTTCTGACGGGGGTAATTTTGATCCATTAGCTCTACTCCGTTCGCCTCCAACAATTTTCCATCTTTCACTTTTTCTCTCCTTAAGATCTCAGAAGGGGTTGAAATCCCCCCTGGCCGAAAGAGCATCTCTATTTCCATAGAAGCTGCTGACGCAGATGACAACCACAGCACCATGTAACATGCAAATCCACTGAAGATAAGCAGGTCTGGGTCTGGTTAAGTGTTGGAGGGGAGACCTCTGAGTATGCACTGGGAGTGGTGTTGGTGTGTGCTATTCCAGGATCCTATGTGGATCCTAATTCCCCAGTGCAGTGATGGGGACACTGTACTGTATAAACAGTGCATCTTTCAGATGGTCTTGACTTGGTATTTTCTCACAAAGCAGCCTTCCAGAATTCAGAAACACCAAAACACGAAAATCCGGTGAGCAAGCCGACAGTGGGAAAACTTCTAGAGGAAGAAACCTTGAGAGGAAAAAGACTCACATCTTCATCTGGTCAACTACTTATCAGTCAGTTAGTAGACAGTCATCATACAATCCCGTGCTGCTGTTGTAGTGTTCAGGTGCACTGATATGGTGACAGGAAGTAAAAATGGTTGTAATACTAATAATAATGCAGCAGCAATGAGAGTCCATATAAACATCACTGGGGTCAGTAGTGAAGGGCATCTGGAGCAGGTCATAGTAGTTGCTTGATGAGCAGCTAGTCTAAGGTAGGCAGTACATTTCCCATTCTTAATCATCTCCATCTTCAAAACCTGACCCTGCTTACCTCTCTAATAGCAGCTTTTTTTGCACAGAAGCATCCTCTAGTGGACCTGTGAGTTTCATTCTGGCTAATCTAAATCAATTAGTTTATATTGTCAAATATTCTTATCACACATTAAACACTTGTTTGGTGTTCATTCTCATTCTTGTGTCTCTTGGATGGTTTGATATAATTACAGGTACAAAGATGTGATGTGGAGGAGATGAAGATGGCTTTGGTTTAGTTGGGGGCTGCATGAGAACCTCTGAAAAAGGGGTCATGGAGGTCAGCTAGCCAAATGTCCCAAATGTCAAAGAGCTTTGAGAGTCTAGAAAAGCTCTGTAGAAATGAAACACCTGTGCACACTGCACGCTTTCTCTACCAATTACATCAAAGTCATGCTATATGTCTAAATCACAGGCTACACTAAACAGCATCAAACCAACATGTTGCACAATTAAAGAATACTTGCTTTGACTGAGGCCAATCAGTGAGATGGCCTATGGCTCTATGAATATGTATTTTTTTACTTGGCTTAGAATAGCTATGCTGGGCTGTTCCTTCACTAATTACACATACTAATGCCTATGGTCATTAGAGCTTCCTCCTCAAGTGCATTTTTGAGTATCTGAATATGGGTTCCATGATTTAAATTTGAATATCTGTCAAAGCAGGATGCATCACTGACGGACTACATCATTAGCATATCCCATTAGCACTATAATTGCTGGTTCTTTAACGTTAGAACGTGAATGACTCTCTGTCTCTCTCTCTCTCCAGCAGATGTCTAACACAATCGGTACTTCTGTTTTTTTACATTTTGTCTGGCAGACTTTTAACATTGATTACTGACTTGTTAAGCTTACCCTCTTCACGAAATGTGACAAAAGTATTCTCTGGAGTGATGCCATAGAACAGGGGTGACCAGTCCTGGTCCTGGAGATCTACCACCCTCTAATACACCTGATCCAGGTAAAGTAGGCTTTCATGGCCATCTAAATGTGAGAGACCTTTCATTAACCAGCTGTTCAACACACAAATCATTTAGAAAATGGGTTTCTGTAAAGGTGTGTCTGTGTGAAGAGTATTTGTACACTTTTACAAAAATAACACATTTCCAACAAATCTCAGTGGTTATGCTGGAGCTGGCTCCTCTGAACTGGTCAAACATTAAAGAATGGACCCACGGTTCCACCACTTTGAGAGCTGCACAACATATCTGTAAATGGGCATTCCCTAATCCACAAAATGCCAGGATGTGGTTTTCATTTTTTGCTAATTTACAAACCCAATCTCCAGAAATTTGGGAAAAATGCAATAAAAACTTAAATTTGTCATTTGTTCATTCAAACAAAAGATTCTCATCATTTTCACAGATGAACTTATTTGTTAAATATAAAAACATTTAGAAATGGTCTGGAACTCATTCAGAAAAAGTCAGGACAGAAGCGAATAAGACTGAAAATTAAAACTGTTCTGGAAGGTTCCACAATTAGCAGTTTAATAGGTTTGGTCATCAAGACTGAATATAAAAAGGTTTAGTCTTTAGAAGCAAGGATGAATCATAGTTTACCACTTTGGGCCAAACGTGGTGAATCATAAGTCAGTTCACAGACAATGTTTCAGTACAAGATTGTAAAGAATTTAAGGCTTTCACCATCTACAGTTCATAACATCATCTGACTGGTCCACAGTTCTGATCTACCTGCTATTGAAAATGTCTGGAGCATCACTAAGAGAACCAAACAACGGTGACCGGAGACTGTTGAGCAGCTCAAGTCTTGTTTACAGCAGTAACAGGCAATACTTCCACATAGAAAACTGTAACAATCAGTATCTTCTATTCCCAAACCATACAAAAGTATCATTTTTAAAAAGGTGATGTAATGCAGCAGTAAACACGACTCTGTTCCAACATTTTTTGAGTGTGTTGCAGGCATCAATTTCTAAATGTGCGTATACTGAACAGAGTTCCGAGTTTTTACATTTGTCCTAATTTCTATTAAATAAAAGGTTCACATGAATGAACAAATGACAGATTTAAGCTTTTATTACATAAAAAATAAATAAAAAATGTATCAATAATGAGCAAAAATGTATGCAGCAATCAAAAAATATGACTCAGGTTGGCACTCGGCAGAAAGGATGAATGAACCGGAGATTTGTCAAATGTAAAGCCTGTGCTCTTCTCTGTGGTTCTTTTAAGGAAGTGAAAGCTGGGCAATAAAAAAGCAGAACAGGAAGTCTTTGAACTTTGGTGTTGGAGACTTCTGAGAGAACCTTGACAGAGACAGATAAAATGGTCTGGTGGTTAGAGATCTGGTCTTGTGACCAGAAGGTTGCTGATTTGATGGCAGGTTATGACTGAAGTGCACTTGAGCAAGGCAGCTAACCCCCAACTGCTCCGCGGGCACCGTGGATAGGACTGCCCACAGACTTCGGGCACATGTTCTCACAGCCTAGTGTGTTCACTAGTGTGTGTGTTTCACTGCATGGATGGTTACATGTGGTCAAATTTTCGTTGTGTGCAATCATGAAAATAGTTGAATCTAATCAAAGCTCGACTTTCATTAGAAGCCCAGAGAACCAAACTGAAGGTTTCTTTTACTGGACACCATCACTTGAGAAGACAGTTATGCTGGAACAGTTGAAGAGGACCAGCAGCAAGACATAGAACCCTAAAGAACCAAACAGAGGACAGGATGTTATGGAGGAACACCATCAATATCTGAGCTGGACTTGATGGCACATAACATTTTAATTTTTCCTGAAGCTGATTCCACACAAGCACTGCAGCTTTGACCAACACTGAGAATAACTGACTTTTACTTAACTGTGAGATTATTTTCAGTAAGTGCTAAAGGTACGTTTCCAGCCTTGCAAAAACACAAAACTCCCCATGAATATTAAAAACAGAATCCAAGCATTAGTTGCCTTTAGGTATGTTAGCACAGTAGTGGTTTTAAAAGATGTTCACTTGCCAATATCAGAGGTAGTTTCAGGCAATTTGCACATTTCCTGCAGCATTTTGGTCACAACATTCAATGCATAACTCAGTTGAAGTAAATGGTCAGAATTCATTCCATTTTTTTTTATTTCTGCAATGTCCAGCACCACTTTTAGCTTATTTTTTGCAGTCCCTGTACACACAGTTTTAGGCTTTTTAATCATTTGCTCTGAAGATCTACCGAGCCCAGCTTGAAGCATCTTCTCTTCTATTTCATTTTGGCTTTCCTTTTGGGAGTTTTTCAGTTTTCTTGTATTTTTTGTGTCAGTAATGCATTTGTTTCTTCCAGTGATTCATTTCTGCAGTTATTGCTGTTTTTTATGTGTAAATGGTGAGTAAATAACTTTACACGGTGATACCAGGGGTCTGCTCTTTGGCTACTTGCATCACAGTTTGTTGGCTCTAGTCTAGAAAGATTACAGAATGCCACAAATTTTCCCAACGGAGAACCATTTTTCTGCACCAGGTCAATTTTCCTGGAACTCTACAGGCAAGTCAAGATTCTGCCTACTGTTACATTCCTATAGCTCTTTTCTGGACACTCAAAGCATCAGAGAGTCACCACCAATGGTCAGGATCCACCTGCAGCCAATTCAGCACCAGAACTCTCAGCACACATTAGCTATTAGACAGAGAGGTGAGGAGAGACTGGACCAGTTTATGAAGATGGAGATGATTAGGAGTGGGCAAGACATCAGAGTAACACCTGTTGTCCCACTAACACCACTTCTAACACAGCTGGATGTCTCCCATCCAAGTACTAACCACACCAAGACCTGCTTAGCTTCAGTGGATTTGCATGTTATGTTGTGCAGACAATATAGCTGCTAGCTAGAATCTAGAACCCTATCTTCCCTGCCGCAGTTATAGTCAGCTTGCTCATTATGGACCAGGGACTAGATTCACCAAAGCTTTCTGGACAAAGACAAAGACGTTCATAAGAATGTTCTCTGAATGTTTTTGTTATTGCCCTCCCAATTTTCCGTCTTCAGAAGGTCATTATTTTCCTGTACAAGCGGTTAGACGGTAGGTGATGTTACCTCATGGAGAAGTTGGACTTCTTGAAAAATGATTAAATGAATTCACTCTTCCTCCCAATCTAATCCTGAGGAATTTAACTCTGATCCCACTGATTATCATGGCTAATAAAAATAGCAACAGGAGTTTGCGTCTCGTCCTTGGACACATGCCTTGGCAATCGGCACCTGGGCTTTGGGCAAAGAAATCTCCCATCAGGCCGAGCGCACACCAGGTAATACTGCGGCAGCGTGGGATTGATAAGGGCTGGAGAGAGTGTGGCCATTATCGGCGGAGAGCGGCATGTGTGAAGGATTAGCTTGGATCAGGCTTATCCCAGGCTCTCCGCATCAGTAGTGCTAGCCAGCCGGTGCTGCTCTCCCCCTCTTACCCCCGTCTGTACTCTGGGAAAAGGCTCGGCACTCTTATCCCGGCACCGAGAGACTTAGAGGCTATCACAGCTTCCTCTGGTCACTCCAGTCCAGCACGGGGAGAGCACCGGGGTAGAGGGAATTACTCAGCAAGCCGTGATATGTCATTGGCAGGCCCAGGATATGCCAGAGAACGGATTATGTGGGGATTTTTTTCTGGGAATCCCTGAGGAGAAGAGACGACAACCAGATTTGCAAATCTATAGGTTACTGTAGATGAAGAGCGGGTGGGACTTTTCTGGGCTTTATTGATGTAAAGAGAGCTTACTGCTGTATATGAGTATGATAAGATTTGGAAATGTAGATGTATGGAGCTGTAGATTCTTTTTTTTTTGGTCATTTTTCAGTTTTCTGACATTATTGTAAATTTTATGATGACTGGATCAAAGAAATGTCCCAAAATTTTCATCCATCCTTATTCTTAACCACTTAGTCCTCGTAAGGGTCACATTGAGTAACTTTACCCCTTCACTGGGTGCTGGGCAGGGCAACTATTCAAGCTACAGTCAGGACAGGGTGCCAGTCCGTTTGAGGCCACACTGCCACATCAGAGCAATTTAGAGTAACCAATTTACCTGAAGTCCACAACTATACGAGGAAATCAGAGGAATCCCCTGCACACACAGAGAACATGAAAACTCCACCCAGATGTGGTCCTCAGTGCTGAGCATGCTAACTGCCAAGCCACATCTGCCTCCATTAACTTCCATTATAAGTAACATGAGGTAAACTATAGATAGATATATACTTTATTAATCCCTTGCGGGAAATTCAGGTCCCAGCACTGCTGGTGCTATGTGGAGAATATCAGTTGCAAACAAACCTCTTCAAATTTAGACTCATCATTATTTGTTAGAAAGAAAGAAAGCAGAGGAATCCATCAGCATCACTTCACCACACTCTCATATTACTCTGCCGCATGAAATAGAAAATTACTTCTCTCTGCTCATTTATAAGATTATTTGTGTTAAATTAGCAACGGGTGAAAATCAGTCCGGCGAAGGTGATAAAAAGAGAAATTGCGTGGAAATTCGTCAGGTGTAAGAAGGGAATGAAACGCGGAGGAGCCGAGTTAATAAAGAAAACATGTTGTCAGTTTGCAATCTCTCCCACTTCAAACATAATTCAATTTCCTTTATGAAAGGAGATACAGCTTTTAATTAAATTTGTTTTAGTCTTTTTTTCTCCATAGGTGCCATAGGTGAGGGACCTCAATTATAATGTTCTAATTAAAAAACATAAATAAATAAATAAATGTTGGGTTGGGGAAGATGCTTATGAAGTTTCCTCTATCGCATGGCTCCTATTAAAGCCAGGAAGCATGGCTCAAATTGAAAGTGACGGTAGAGGCAGCGTTTGATTTCCAAATTATCATATTTTCCGAGTCAATAATAAAAAGCTTATGATAGCTCCTGAGTAGCTGCGCTCACTGCCTTTAATAAGACGGGGCCACTGGAGCAGGGGACAGTATCTGTGTGTGTGTTTGGTTCAAGTTGCATCGTCGGCAGGATCTAAGCGTACTGCCACCGTCGTTTAATATAAAGCACGGAATCAAAATTGCATTTAGCTGCTGATTAGAATTACGTTTCCTGCTTTAATATGAGTCGTAATTTCATTTAAAAGGACACAATCGTCGCTGGGTTTAGTCCAGGTTCCATTGGGGTGGGGGGGTACTAAGCCAAAGCCTGCTGATGGGTGGTGACAGGAAAAAGGCCACGAATGAACTCGAACCTGCATCGCGAATGAATTGTAGTGTTTTGGGGGCGAGCACCCCTCATTGATTTGTGAATGGTAATCTCCGCCGATGAGGCGTGGCGGTAGATGTATGCATACCCCGGTGATTACGGCCCCAGCGGGCACGGCTCGCTTCATTAGGCAGGGCCGGGGAGCACTGACCCCGGACGAGTCGCTCTGTGGCAGGCTCAGGGATAATTGTCTGGGGAAGAGTGGGGGTGGAGGGTGGGGTTTAGCAGAGACGGTGCAGGTCTCTCACGGACGGCCCTGCCGAAGGCTGTGGGTCTACTGCAGGGCCAAAGAGCAGCTGGGAGAGATCTATCAAGGGAGCTGCTCTGTGCTGAGAATCCCTGATGAGCAGACTCGAGTGGGTGGGGAACTAGGCGGAGAGAGAAAGAAATGTAGTGACATCCATGTACCATCAACGCTCCCATCACCACGCTTTGTGTCGTTTATATATGATATTATTTACTTACGTTTTCATTCTAGATCATCTCACAATGTATACATAATGTGATTAGTGGAAAGCTAATTGACTGTTCAGTTCCATAGACTTCATACTACACAGGCAATGTAACCTGTAGTACTCTTATAGTCTGTATTATTAAGAAATGAACAAATACACAACTAGACTGCTGGGCAAAATGTGATTTTTGGCATATCTACACTACAGAGACAATAATATGCATTTGTTTGTTTAAATATACACTTTAAACATACAATGAGATGCACAATTTGGTAAAATCAGAACATAAACTACATAAACTGTGCAATAAGATGCTAATTTTGTTCACTTTTTAAACACCACACTGATCTGTGTGGTGGTGTAACAGCACTAATGGTTTATCAACATCTGATCCAGTTTATTCCTTGCGGCTTGACTATGAAGCCGTTGGTTTACATTTAGACAAGAAAATGTTACATTTCTGACCTCTAGTGGATGTTTTTTAGCCTAACATACCTCTACCGATTGGTAGAGATAGCACAATCACGTTGTGTTAAGTTCAATATATAGATATAAGACAATAAGATACAGTGACTCAAATGTGCTCTACCAAATGGTTGAGCAGGATGTTAAAGGGTTTTAAAAGAAATATATCTCTGTTGGAGTAGTAGTCAGGATGTTGGATAATTACCACCACCTCAACCCCAACTCCACAACTCATCCCAAAACTACTGGATGGAGCAGAGAACACATTTCTGCTCCACAGCTCAGTGCTGGGAGGCTTTACACCGCTCAAGCCCACCTGGCATTAGACTTGATGCCAATAAGTTAATGTTAAGTCGTATTATATTGGCAGTACTTCTCTATAAGGACTAGACAAGCTGTTT
>BRDA01044531.1:1183-12087 GCA_036984385.1 Crenuchus spilurus
AATTACGTCTTCAACACCCGTCAGGGTTTACTTGAACAGCTGTAATTATGTTCAGAATGGCTCATTTGGGACTGCCCACAACTTCTGCATTAATCTTATTGCATCAATCATATTTTCTTGTCTGTAATTGGGCTAAATGTGGTCAGAAATATACCATGTTGGGCTAATTTTGGTCCAAATCCGATGACTGAAAACAGCTAAATATTAAACATCTTTTTTTGGGCTAAATTTGGTCCAAATCCAACTGACTGAAAATAGCAAAATATTAAAATTCTATTTTTGGGCTAAGTTTGGTCCAAATCCGATGACTGAAAACAGCTAAATATTAAACTTTATTTTTGGGCAAAATTTGTGTCCAAATCCGATGACTGAAAACAGTTAAATATTAAACTTTATTTTTGGGCTAAATTTGGTCCAAATCCGATGACTGAAAACAGCTAAATATTAAACTTCTTTTTTTGGGCTAAATTTGGTCCAAATCCAACTGACTGAAAACAGCTAAATATTAAACTTTATTTCTGGACTAAATTTGGTCCAAATCCGACTGAATGAAAACAGCTAAATATTAAACTTTATTTTTGGGCTAAATTTGGTCCAAATCCAGCTGACTGATAACAGCAAAATATTAAATGTCTATTTTTGGGCTAAATTTGGTCCAAATCCGACTGACTGAAAACAGCAAAATATCAAATGTCCATTTCTGGGCTAAATTTGGTCCAAATCTGACTGACTGAAAACAGCAAAATATTAAATGTCTATTTTTGGGCTAAATTTGGTCTAAATCCAACTGACTCGAAACAGCAAAATATTAAATGTCCATTTCTGGGCTAAATTTGGTGCAAGTCTGACGGACTGAAAACTGCCCAATTTTCAACGTCTATTTTTGGGCTAAATAAAGGCCACGACTGACCGACCAGATTTAGCCCAAAAAACAACGTCCATATGACGTCTGGTGCTTGGTGGGATGTTCCTGCTGTAAAACAGGGACCTTCAGATCAGAAAGAGCTAGTTGGTGAACTAGACATGTATTGTCTAGACATGTATTGAGCAAGACATGTATCCAAGACCAGGACAAAAATACTGTATTACAATATTTCAAACTGTCAGCTTAACATGTCATTGGACTTTACCCATGTTTTTATACAAATATTTACCTGTTTTTCATCAAAGACTAAAATGTATCCATCTCTGTGCTGTTTCATTTTCAAGTCAAAAGTGGGGTTTTCATGCAGAAACATTCTATTGGACCTTAATCTTCCAGACTTCAGGTCTTTTTCTAGTGTCTGCAAACAGAAAAACATACATAATATTATTTATAATATTACTATTATATTTTTACTATATTAACAACAACAATAATACGTTTACAGTTTTTTACTTGATTCATATTTTTTAGTAAGTGCAGGCATATATGTCCTGTTCAAGACAGTGATGTTTGGATTTTGAAGCAGTTTGTTTCTCTTTGAGGTGTATTGGAGATTGAGGATCCTATGAAATAAAACAGCACTGATATGGTAAAGTACTATTAATTTGTAACAGTTTAATTACATTTAATCACAGTTTTAAGCTAATCTCCAACAGCCAATGACCAACTAGACCCCACCCTCCCATCAAAACAGGTCCATAGCTCAAAATTGATAAACTTTTTAAATTGAGAGTGAGACCGACTGATGCATAAGTGAGACAAAGTGCAATGAAAAGCGAAAACAGATGATTTATTAAAGTTAAATTAAAAAATGGAGGATTATATTCAGAAATATTCATTTTATAAACCCATTTTTAAAAATCTTGATATTAATAACTGTCCTCTCATTTACAAAATTTAGTTTCTTGGTTATGGGTTCTGCTTTTTGATTCACAATATTGTGGCAAAAATATAACGCCATAATTTTATCTCACAGTGCCCTCTAATGGAGGAAAGTAATATCTAACATTTCAGTACAAACACCCTAAACACAAGTTTTGTTACCA
Organism: Crenuchus spilurus; assembly: GCA_036984385.1. Lineage (NCBI taxonomy): Eukaryota > Metazoa > Chordata > Actinopteri > Characiformes > Crenuchidae > Crenuchus > Crenuchus spilurus. The sequence goes on from BRDA01044531.1 coordinate 3,155, forward strand.
TATCTGCTGATAAGATGTTTTAAAATGAAAGTAACACACTTGCCACCTGTGTTGTAGTTTGTGTACATCATATCTTGTGAATCTCTAAATGATCTTCATAATGTTGATAACAGATTATTAGAATTAGTGTGTAATGTGAATCTGACACAGCAGGTCAATATTATATGAAAAATGTTATAAATAAATATTAATCTGCTTATGTCTGTTATTCAATTAAAATACTTGTTATTTGTTTGTTATATTTGCCAGTTGGTTAGCAGTACAAATATTGAGACAGAAGTATAGAGGGGAGAGAAATAAAGGAGAATGGAAAGCAAGGTGAGAAAATGGACAATTAATGTTAGTGAAGGCCACATTAGTGATAAAGTCATGACAGCTTTTATTGTCTTGCACTCAGTAGAGTCCACAGTGATTTCACACAACCAAACTGAGCTTATATCCTGTCATAAAACCACCTCTTACATTTATTTATATCACTCAAACTTTGTTGGTCTGTCCTATTTATTAATATTTATTATTACTAATTTATTAATTAGTATTAATTTAATTTTAATTATTAATGAATTAATTTATTATTACTATTCATGTCATTTTGAGTAAAATTCAGTATATTTGTGTATGATTGTCAGTGCAAAGGGGGAAAGAGATGGATGGAGAAAGTACAAGAGCAGGAAGTGTTATGTCTTCATTAAGATAACACAGAAAAACTGCAAAGTCTTTGTTCAATAATGTGACACACACACACACTGGGGTGCATTTGAACTCTAACTTTCAACTTTGAACTAACATATTCCCAATAGCACCTACAGGATGACTGACAACAGTAAGGTTAACCACTACATATTTACTCCCACCTTACTAAAAAAGTACACATAACATTATTTTTTTTCTTTTTTCTTCTGAACTAAACTAGGTAGGGAGTAGACTGCTCTTGCCTCAAACCAAATCAGGGGATTATTCCACCCCTTTTGCAGGAATGGCCCATTATCATACCACACAATCAATTGTTCTTTTCTTTTCAGTTTCTTTTCAGTTGTTCTCTATGAAGCACATGTTTGCATCAACTGGGATATGCTTAATTAAACCTCCTGACAGAGTTTGGATGCAATTTGATGCTTTAAACCTACATCAATTAATTTCGCTCCCAACCAGGCATGACCCCAAGAACATTGAAAAGGCTACTTTGATCGACTTTATTCTTACAAATTCTCCTCATAAATATCAGACTAGTGTGTTTTATGGTGATATTAGTGACCACTGCTTTACCGCCTGCATTCGGACAAATTGTGTCTCAAAAAAACCTATTCAGATTAGTTACAAACGAAACCTGAAACATTTTAACTCTCAAGCTTTTCTGCATTTATCTAATTTAAACTGGTCTAGAGTTGGCTTGATTCCTTCAGTAAATGATGCCTGGAGTCTCTTTTATAATATGTTTAGTGCTGTTGTCAACAAACATGCACCTTTTAAGCAAAAGGATAAAAATGAGACACAGCCCCTGGTTTCATCATGAATTAGCTGAGCTTTTACACCAAAAAAATGCTGCTTGGCGCAAGGCATGCAATTCCAAGGCTCCTGCTGACTACTTAGCCTTTAAAAGATTAAAAGACTCAGGAATAAGGCTACACAAGCAGTTCGCAAAGCAAAAATTGACTATTTTAAAGAAGAGTTTTCCCTTAGTGGCCGTGATCCAAAAAGATTCTGGAAAACAATTCGTGATCTTGAAAATAAGCCACCTGTCCAGCTTCCCCAATCACTTAGTGTAAATGGCCTCATTATCTCTGACAAGGTGTGGATGGTTAACATTTTGAACCAACATTTTATAAATTCTGGACCCTCTGCTGATGCTGTTTCCCTGTAGCCCTAGTAATTCCTACACTCATTGTCCCCCAAGTCATCCATACCTTCTCACCCAATTGCCCCCCCGAGTCCTTTGTCCCCCAATCAGAGTTTCACCCTGCAATTGGTTTCAGTAGCTGAAGTGTTGGATGAGTTACTGAATTTGGACAGTAATAAACCAGCTGGATCGGATGAGTTGGCCCCGTTCTTTGTCAGGATAGGAGCTTCTATGATTGCAAAACCAATTGCAGATCTTTTTAATCTGTCCTTACATACTGCAAACTTTCCACAATCATGGAAAACTGCCCTGGTATGCCCTATTTTTAAAGGTGGAGATCAGGCAGACCCTAATTGTTACAGGCCAATCTCTATATTACCGTGTTTATCAAAGGTGTTGGAGAGGCTTGTTAACAAACAATTGATTAAATATTTGGAGACTAATAATATCCTGAGTTTCAGTCTGGTTTTAGATCAGGTTACAGTTGTGTCACCGCTACACTTAAAATTCTCAATGATATTATTTCTGCTTTAGATAAAAAACAGTACTGCGCAGCAGTTTTTATAGACTTGGCAAAAGCTTTTGATAGTGTTAATCATTCAATTCTTCTGGAGAGGTTGGGCAGCATCGGTTTCACAGAACACTCCGTGGCATGGTTTTTAAGCGATCTTACAGACAGATTTCAGCATGTCAAATCTGATAATTTGCTATCTGAGCTGCTGGGTGTGTCCAAGGGTGTTCCTCAGGGTTCAATTCTCGGCCCTACATTATTTTCTATTTACTTGAATGACATTGCTTCCATCACCAAAGACTCATTTGTTCACCTCTATGCTGATGATACAGTTCTTTACGCAATAGGCCCATCACCAGACACCGTAACCAATACGTTACAAAATAGTTTTCTCAGTATACAACAGTTTTTCTCCACCTTACAGTTACAGATTAACATAAAAAAACCAAGCTCATGTGGTTTAGTAAGAAAGCATCTGCCTCCCCACCAGTCCATAACCTCTGAGGGCACAAAAATATGCCAGGTCACGGAATACAAATACCGAGGTATTTGGTTAGATAGTACTCTATCCTTTGTACTTTTTAATTACAGTCTAAAATTAGGTCTAAAATTGGTCTCCTTTACAGAATGTGCTCCTGTCTAACCCGCTCAGCCAAAGTGACATTAGTGCAAATGACAATCCTGCCCATGTTTGATTACGGTGATATCATATACAAGTCTGCCAGTAAAAGTCTTCTTCAAAAACTCGATGTTCTTTATCACTCTGCTATTCGTTTTGCTACAAACGCAAATTTTTAAAACTCACCATTGTTTCCTTTATGCATCTGTGAATTGGCCATCATTACATACCCGTCGTACCTCTCACTGGTATAAGTTCATTTACAAAACCCTCCTTGGTGTGTCCCCTCCTTATCTGTGTAACTTACTACAACTGTCATCCGCTGCTTACAATACTCGCACTGCCCAATTCATCACACTGAAAATCCCAAAAACAAATACAGTATTTGGTTTATCTTCATTTCAATCTGCGGCTGCCAGAGATTGGAACTCCTTGCAAAAAACATTAAAAATGACTGCTTTTATACCCATGTCCTCTTTTAAGAATGCTATTACAAACGTTCTTACTGAATGTTGTAACTGCAGTGATTTAGACACTTTATAATGTTATAATTGTTGTTTTATTGTTGTCCTATAGTGTTGTTTGTGTGCTGTATGTGTTTTTAATCAAGAGGCTGTGCCTCTTGCCAGGCTGCCATTGTAAATAAGAATTTGTTCTTAATGATTTGCCTGGTTAAATAAAGGTCAAATTAAAAAAAATTGCATGAAAGCTCTACAGATTCAAATGATCACATGGTTTAATACCTCAAACAAGGTAACATTTGGTATCTTCTTTTGCAGAAGAGACATCTTATGAGTTCTGACCAGTAGGTGGAGTCTCATTTGGCATATCTTTGGACATACATTGTTAGTTTTCTGCTGCTGTGGACAAACTTGTCTCAGAAGACATCTGGACAGTTGAAGGCACGATGGACATGCCAGATGATACAACTGTCTCGGATTCTGCAGATTTTTCTGAAGCAATCTGTTTCTGGTGATGCAGAAGTTGATCAGCTTGATCTCATCAGGATTCTGTTGCACCTACATCTACTGTGTATGAAACTGGTGTGCTTTGGGTGGTATTGACTCCTTTTGCCCATTTCCATCCCCCTCTATAATATGGTCAATAAAAACATTCACCAACTATAAAATGTCTCTGTTTTGAACATGTGGCTCTCAGAGGACATCTGACTCCTGTGTGTGCCTCACAGCTGACAGAACACTTGGTTTCACAGTGTCCAGTTGGTTGTCGGCCCAGGAAAGCATGGATGGAGACTCTTTTGTTTTTGAGTGTGGAGTGTTATTGTAGGTAAAGAGAAAGGTATCCAATCTTTACTGAAGAGCATTTGAGGAGTACTTTGAGGACCTCAGAGTGTGTTTACAAGTTTATACAAACCTCTCAGCTTTCTCATTTGTGGCTGGATGGTACAGGGCTGAGTGAATGTGCTTGATGTGGTTGGCTGTTAGGAACATGACAAATTCTTGTGCTGTGAACTGAGGTCAATTATCGATGACAAGGACTTCCTTAGCATCTGAAAAAAATCTGAAAAACAAAAATAGTCATGTGTGTGGTTGTGGACTCCATAATCTCAATTTCTGGCCACTTCGAATGATTATCATCCATGTTATTAAACATGGCAATTACCATGTACACATGGCCATCTGTTGGTCATGCAAAGTCCACATGTATTAGTTGCTATAGTTTTCTTGTAGCCTCTGTGAGCAGACGTTTTGCATAACTTCACTCTTCAATCCACAAACAAATCTGTCTCAGAGTGCATCTTCCAGCTGTTCAAATCAAATCAAATCAAATTTATTTATAAAGTGCTTTTTACAACTGATGTCACAAAGCAGCTTTACAGAGTTGGTAATAACAAACACCAAATCATTAATCCCTAATCCCTGGTGAGAAAGCCAACGGCGACAGTGGCAAGGAAAAACTCCCTCAGAGCTGGAGGAAGAAACTTTGGAACCAGACTCACATTGGGGACCCATCCTCCTCTGGCCAACTAATTCTAAGTTTGTGATAAATCATAATCATATGATCTTGTTGTAATGTTCAAGTGAACTGATATGGTGACAGTAGTGGGACAGGAATAATGATGATAATGGTAATAATGATAACAGCCAGTAAAGTCAATATGAACTCCAATGTGGGCAGTAGAGTAGGGCATCTGGACCAGGCCACAGTAGTTGGTTGTTGGTGGGCAGCTGATCCAGGGAAGCATCATGCAATAATGTGACTCACACAGACATGAAGGTGCATTGGAACTCTCTTACTGAGTTGCTCGCAAACTTCCTGTTCACAGTATAAATGGATGGCATGAATTTAATGGAGGTTATCCATTCTCCCTTTAATAAATGGTGTCACATCATATCCAGTTTTATTTGTCAGCTGCTGCAAGAATCCCAGACACAGTGTTTATTTAATCCAAATGCTCAGATGGAGCAACAGTAACTTCACCAGTATGGAAATAATTTGGGGGTGGTGGTGTTAATTGGTATGGAGTCTGGGTGGCTGCTTAGCAACCCTAAAGATCTGTTCCTAGAATACTGATAGACTCCTACCCAAAAAATCTAAATGCTGTCATAAATTCCAAGAACCCTTCAGCAAAGTATTAATTTGAGGGTGTACATATGTATGCGGCACGGTGGCTTAGTGGTTAGCACGTTCGCCTCTCAGTGCTGAGGTCTTGGGTTCAAGTCCGCATCTGAGCGGAGTTTCCATGTTCTCCCCGTGTCCGCGTGGGTTTCCTCCCACAGTCCAAAAACATGGATATCAGGTGGATTGGATACTCTAAAATTACCCTGGTGTGTATGAATGAATGTATGTATGTATGCCCAGATATGGTTGGCACTCTGTCCTGGGTGATCCCCCTAGTGCTCGATGCAGTCCTCCAGGTGGACGGTCGCTTCCGGTTGACAGTACGCTGTGCGCGACTGGCTGCCGCTTCTCACCGGAGTGTGTATGAAGTGTGTTGATTGTAAAGCGTCCTTGGGTATCTAGAAAGGCGCTATATAAGTGTAATGTGTATGTATGTATGTATGTATGCCACCACATTATTTTAGTTCTTTATTTTTATTTTTCAAACATAAATTACTTTTTTCAGTGGAAGTGACATATTATAGGTGACATTAAAGGTGAAAAAAAGTTCTGAAAATATTCATCTTGGTTTGATTTTATAAATCACAAAAAAATGACATTTAACAAGGGTAACTTTTGCCTGCCACTGTATAGGGAGACCCGATAAGGGTGAAACAAGTGCAGATGTAGCTGATGCAGGTTTGTCATTGTAACTTATCAATGTTCTGGTGAAACACTGACATCTGGAGGGCCAGATGGGGGAAGTGTTCACATATATTATAAATTGTTTGTAATTCACATTGTAATGTATCATATGCTTAGTATTACTCTTCAAAATAAATAGTTTGGAAAACTTTTAAACTGAAAAAAGTTACTGAAGTACACATCGAGTAAGCATATCATGTTTATTCCTCACTTATGTCCAGTTTAACATGTCATTTTGAAAAAATCTTATTAATGTTATATTATTTAGACAAAATGTAGTTGATAACCAAAATAACTGTATTTATTATAAGTTGATGTTTTAAACTTCTCTTGTTATCATTTTAGGCCAGAGATGAGGTGATCACAGTGCTGAGGGCAGATAAGGTAGACCTGGCTCTACTGGAAGCCCAGTATGGCTTGATTGCCCCCCAAAAAGTGCTTCAAGCTTTGCAGAGGGATGCTATACAGAGCAATGGCTGTGGATGGCATGAAGACATCTATGAAAAGCCCATGGCAGAGGTCAGAATCAAACAAAATATAATGGAACATTATGAACAAAACATTGCTAATGCAGTTGACAGTGTTATTATTTGCCAATTACCTGTTATGCTAAATGACAACTTGGATATTAAACTGTTTAATTAAACATAAATTACATGAGTATGTCTTAATTTGATTTAAAAATCTTTTTTATTTCACATCAATAGCATATCCAAAACAGCACATTTAACAACATTAATAACATAACAAGTATACTAAATTCATCTTCTTTTTAATATGTGTATTATGCATGTGTGATGTAGTTGGACAAACTGGTGGAGAAGCAGAAAGAGACATATAGACATATGCTGGAGCAGTTGCTTCTGGTAGAGCAGGCTCACAAACAAGCACTCTTCAGACTGGATGATGAGAAACGCAATCACAGTGACTTCATGAAGAAGAGTGATGAGTTCACGCACTTGCTGGAACAGGAGAGAGAAAGGTCAGTGAAGCTAAATATTCTGTTGATAAAGACAAAGTTGTAAAAAATATTACACCATCATTATTTATCAATACATGATGTTCCACAAACGTCAGGTAAAATGACTAAGTGAAGTGAAAGTGAAACTTCTACCTTAAAATTTAAACTTACAGTTGTGCTCAAAAGTTTACATACCCCTTGAACTATTTCACATTTTGTCACCTTACAACCACAAACTGAAATGTATTTTATTGAGATTTTAAGTGATAGACCAACACAACGTACCACATAATTGTGAAATGGAATGAAAATGATACATGGTTTTAAAAAATTTAATCAAATAAAAATCTTAAAAGTGTGACGTGGAAAAGTATACAGTTCCCTGTACTCTGATACCTCTAAACAAAATCCACTGCAAACAATTGCCTTCAGAAGTCACTTAATTAATTGAGTCCAGCTGTGTGCAATGTAGTCTCAGTATAAATACACCTGTTCTGTGAAGGCCTCAGTGGTTTACTAGAGAACACTATTGAATTGAACTGCAAACCTACCAAGAAATGGCTGTCCACCTAAACTGACAGATTGAGCAAGGACAGCACTGGTTAGAGAAGCAGCCAATAATCTCATGATCACTCTGGAGGAGCTGCAGAAATCCACAGCTCAGGTGGGAGAATCTGTCTGCAGGACAACTAAAAGTCATGTACTCCACAAATCTGGCCTTTATGGAAGTGCCAAGAAGAAAAACATTGTTGAAAGAAAGAAATAAGAACTGCCATTTGCTAGCCTACATGGCTTCCAGCAAACTGCAAATGACACTTCTTATGTCTTTCTTTCAACAATCTATCACTTATCTAACAAGTATAACTTAAAATCTCAATAAAATATATTTAAGTTTGTAGTTGTCAGGTGAAAAAATGTGAAAAAGTTCAAGGGGTATGTAAACTTGTGAGCACAACTGTATATCTTGCGAACTAATTTCTTGCTGTGCCTCAGTTTTGTAAAATTCAAAGAGAAATCATAAGCAGAAATATACATTTGTGTTAGATGAAATGGGGGACAGTGATAACTACAGTGTTCATACTTATAGCAGATTCAGTATGAAAGCAGGACTACAAGGAGTTTGGTTCAAAGTCCTTATAGTCATCCTCCATATGGAGGATGGGCTGCACTGTGAAATCCTTCCATTTAGCATTGTTTTGCATATAGATTATACATCCTGTCTTTGCAATTTAACACTGCTGTCAGCAATTAGTGTACCATTTTTGCACAACATAGGTAATGCTAATCAAAGCTTAATGTTAATGAGTTTGTATAACATCTGCAATATTAATGTTCAGTGTCTATTTGTGTGTAAGAACATATGTTTTGGCAAAGAATAACACAATCAGAGCTTTTATGATAATAGATCTAACACTGCAAATCAAATATAATACTGATACAGTGGTAACCCTACTTACGAGTTAGCCAAGCTCGTTAGCTGGAATACTCGTTAGCTGGATGCATTTTCCACACAAGAATACATGTAAAACTGATTAATCCGTGTCAGCCGGCTAATATACAGTATACTCTAATATGCTAAATAATGTGTTTATATGGGTTTTTTAAAACATAAACGTGACGACGATGACGCTCGTGTAGGCTGGCCGCTAATGAGAGGGAGACCGACGGTGCTCGTGTAGACTGGCGGCTGCATGGTTACACTTATCATATGAAAAAGTAAAAGTACAATTTATCTATC
>BRDA01044533.1:0-33202 GCA_036984385.1 Crenuchus spilurus
TATATATATATATACACAGAGTGCCCTCCATAATTATTGGCACCCTTAGTGAAAATGTGTTAAAAGCCTTAAAATAAAATAAAAATTTATTGCAGAAGAATAATCTCACTCTGAAAAAGTTTAGTAAAAAGCAACCTTCAACTCAAGTGAAAAAAAATAAATAACCTACCTATCTGTAGTCTAAAGCCTTTGAATCCAGAGAACAGGTTTGTACCTGTGGTGTACTATTGGACTCAGATCTCAGTTTTAGTAAACATATTAAAACAGTTGCTAAATCAGCTTTTTATCACCTCAAGAACATCAACAAGATCAGAGATTTTGTTACTAAACCAGACCTGGAGAAACTCATTCAGGCCTTTATTTCTAGTAGGATTGATTATTGTAATGGTCTCCTAACTAAACTTCCAAAAAAAGCAATTAAACAGCTTCAGGTGATTTGAAATGCAGCTGAAATAGTTCTGACTAGGAGCAGAAGAAGAGTTCACATTACCCCCAGTCTTAAATCCTTACACCGACTACCAGGACCAACATAAATTACTGATATGTTGCAGAGATATGAGCTGAGTAGGTCTCTCAGATCATTAGACACTAGTCAGTTAGTCCCATCTAAGGTAAAAACTAAACATGGAGAAGCAGAGTTTAGATATTATGCTGTTTCTTAAAATGGAACCATTAGAAGAGCTCAGATTGTAGACACTTTTAAATTCAGACTGAAAACATTTCTGTTTGAGCAGCTTTTAGATCTTTTCTCTTCACATTTTATACTGTAACAGCACCTCTATACTAGTTTATTATATATGATTTCTCTTTTAAATACAGTGGAACCTTGGTTATCATTTGCCCTGGTTATCTAACGATTCAGTTATCGTCTACTTTTTTCAGGGAAATTTTGTCCTAGTTATTGTTAATTTGCCAGTGTCGCCATGTGTCTTGCTGCTATTTTTGATAAAAGAAAGCCTCCACCCACACATTTGTCACTCACCCATGCATTCATTGTTGATTCTGGCTTTGTTTCTCATTGATAATGCACAACAAACTAAAACACATCACACTAAAGCGACAGCACGCAGTGGTACCGAGTGAAAATGAATGAAAATTGTGAAAACAAATAGTAGCCAAGAACGGGTGTACAAAACAAAGGCTGCCGGCTGAACCACACCAGCACTTTCTAAAACAGAGTGTAAACCTGTAAGAGTGATGTTAAATGTTCATTTATCCATTTCATTAGTCTTTTGTATTTATTTCTCATTGTGTTCTGTATGCAAAAACTATAATTAATCTATATAAAATGTATTTTTATTAATATTTTGGATTGTGTGGAATGGATTAATTGGAGTTACATTATTTCTTATAGGAATTATTGCTTTAGTTATCATTCATTTTGTTTATCATCAGACACTTTAGAACTGATTAATGATGAAAACCCAGGTTCCACTGTATATTGTTGGTAACACTTTATAATAACTTTCATTAATAGCTCATTAACTAATTATTAATAACTGTGAACAAATCATTAGTTCATGAGAATTTCATTAACAAATGATTTACTAATGATTTGTTAACATTTGCAACAATGAATACAATCAATAGTAACTACATGAACTCTCATTTGTAAACATTTCTTCATGTTCAAATTCTCATGAACAAATGATTGTTCACAGTTATTAATCATTAGTTAATGGCTTATTAATGAAAGTTATTACAAAATGTTACCATATTGTTTTGATCTGTTTTATCCCTTTTTATATAAATTGATTTACCTGTGTATGTTTAATCAGTTTAACTGTTTTATTTTAGTTATTTTAGTTTTACTAATTTGTCCTTGTATTTGTTAATGTGTAAATCACTTTACATGAGAATGAAAGATTCTACACAAATAAACTTGCCTTGCCTTACAATACAGGCTGTTGTTAAAAGAAGGGATGAAGTGGTAGACATGACCCTGTCTGAACCTTTTTTTTCATGAAATGGTAACATTACTTTCAACATCTGATATGTGTTCTATTTTCCATTGTAAATAAAATGTGGGTGTATGAGATTTGCAAATCATTGCATTCTTTTTTTATTTATATTCATGTATTAATTTATTATATTTATTATATTTATTATATTATTATTTTACCTGCTTTTGTTTAAATAGTATAAACAAATGTAGGAAGAAAAAAGCTTTATTCACCTGAAAAAAAAATTACATTTAAAAATGTCAAACCAAATCTCAAAATTGTCATATAAAAAGTTCCTCAATCAGAATTTGATGTGTCTATCACTTATCCTGTGATGTGACATCATATCCTGATTGTAAATAGGGCAGTTCAACAGAGAACTTTATTTAGTTGAGGAACCTCATGAAATGTAATACAGTATGTTATTTATAATAAATATGTTATTTCTAATTTTGTATAAAATAAATAAATAAATAAATAACATTTACACAGTTCAGTGAAAATGCTAAATAAAACTGTAAAACATATATACTGCTCTATGCATGTACATATGAAAAAAAATCTTCAGTTCAGCAGACTGATGTGACAAATTGCTGATTTGATTTTACATGTAAATAGCTGGCAGGCTCCATCAAAGCTGTAATATTCCTGTCCTCATGTGTCTGTATGGTGGAGCATATGTCTTAATAGATGACGTCATTTAGTCTTTGCTCACAGCACAAGAAGAGCTTCCATTATATCAACTTATGTTAATAAAAGTGTTAAAGGCACTTAATTATAGATATTCTGTACATCATTTCTTAATATTCAAATGAAAAGTAATCAGAAATGTATTTATTTATTTCAAAAACAATTATACTTCTTTTTAAAATATGACTCAGGCGGCCTAGATAATAGGAGAAAATGTCGTTTCTTCCATAGAAATTGTTCAAATGTATATATTTTTATTTATTTTTAATTTAATTTAATTAAATATGTTTTAATTTGGCATATGTATTTATATTAAATATAATCTGGAATTAACTAAAATGAAAAAAAAGTAATATTTCTTCTTAATAATTAAGAGTGATGTTGATTTGGAGCTTGATTTGAAGGTTTCCAGTGAATGATTCTAATCTGTTTGCTCTAAGCATGTGCACTGCTTCAACACACCTGTGCTGACATTTCCCGATGGTACCTGTCTTGCCCTGTGACAGCTATAAAAACATTTCCCGCTTGGTCTAAGTGCTGCCTTGAAGCTATAGGAGAAATGTAAAGGAATCTGACAGCAGCTCTCCGCTTCCATGGCCCTAAAAGCGCCTCTGATTTAAAAATGTGCATCATGCTGTCATTGCAGGACAAATAATTTTCTTAACCCATTCAGCCCTGTTTATAGGACTTTATCAGTGTGTTCATTTGTGGCTTACATAATCCACAGACTTTGTACAACTTCAATGAATACTCAATACAATGGAACAGGAGATATTAGTCCATAAAGAGCCTCTATAATCACTATTATTTCATAGAATAGGAGACCTTGTTCTATAAACAACCTCAACCTGGAGTCTGTGGGTATTTCAGACACTCTGATGTTTTTTTTTTTAAATCACGTACATCTAAAATTATTTTTTACAAAGTGTTACACAGACTTTTGTTCAGCACAAACTCAGCAACAACAGTATCAAAACAGTAAGAATGTCATAAATCCATATTTTGATTAAATCTGCTCTAAACTTACACTTTCTAAAAACCAGCAGTGCTGATATATTGTGAAAAAACACTAAACATTTCTAGCCAAGACGTTTGAGCTCTGAACTGAGTAAACAGAGGTGTTCACTACACACTGATCATTACAGTTTTTAAAAATTGTATGTTGTTTTTGTTTCTAAAGCTTAACATGTGGTGATGTGTTTCACTCATTCAGTGGTTCCTAGATTAAATATTTATGAGTTATATGTGAGGTTCATGTGAGTGCTCTTTCTTTATAGAGACCAAATGGGCATTTTCACACATTCCTGTGCCACTCCTCTACACTGGCATGTGTGGAATTACCATGTTGTTTTCATATGAATGGCACAATGCATCATCGGGCGAGGAAAAAAGTACCTGAAAAATATGCCTCAGGTTATTTAAGCTACTCTGACAAATATCTGGGGGTTATTTAGTTTTGTTTCTAGGATAAAAATTTGCAGCGTTATATAAGAGTTTTTACAGAATTTTATTTGTATCCCACCGTGAGGAGCACCTACTCCAGAGAGTTGACCCTGAACACGTGGAAAAGGAGATGTTAGTCTATAAACACTAGATTTTCCGGTAACACTTTATAATAACTTTCATTAATATCTCATTAACTAATGATTAATAACTGTGAACAAATCATTAGTTAATGAGAATTTCATTAACAAATGATTTACTATTGATTTACTAATGATTTGTTAACATTTGCAACAATGAATACAATCATTAGTAATTACATGAACTCTCATTTGTAAACATTTCTTCATGTTCAAATTCTCATGAACAAATGATTTGTTCACAGTTATTAATCATTAGTTAATGGCTTATTAATGAAAGTTATTACAAAGTGTTACCATATTGTTTTGATCTGTTTTATACTATTTTATTATAAATTGATTTACTTGTGTACGTTTAATCAGTTTAACTGTTTTCTTTTAATTCTTTTGGTTTTACTAATTTGTCTTTGTATTTGTTAATGTGTAAAGCACTTTACATGAGTATGAACGATTCTACACAAATAAACTTGCCTTGCCTTACAATACAGACTGTTGATAAAAGAAGAAGGGATGAAGTGGTAGACATTACCCTGGCTTATTAATGAAAGGATTGACAATTTTCCTCTATAAACCTCTACAAATGTCAAGACACTAGAATAGGAGATGAATAGTATAAGGTTGAATAGATATATTACATTTGATTGTAGATTATGACATGAATGTGACAAATAAGTACTAAGGACCAAAGATGTTTTGTTTAAGAATGTTTTATATAGCTTTAATATTTTGTTTACTAAAGAACCATTGAATCATCTCTTTTAAGAATGTATTTACTGCAACATTAACATGTTTTTAAGTAAACTACCTTGTGTCAATAAAATATCATGTTTATTAAATATATGAAGCTTAAAAAATATATGAATATTCAGAAAACATAACACATTTGATAGTAAAATATGCAGATTATGCTAAATTATACATATACATTTAATTCTACTATAGTTAATTGATTGTTCCTTCTGAGTATACTGAAGAATATGCAACCTTGTTACTGTTAATAGGGTTGCAAATCAATGCTAATATTAATATGCTAACTTTTTCTCAGGAATAGATACTAGCTGTGGAATGCAATGTTACATTCAAAGTGAAAAACAAAGTAAATAAATAAAGAAAAGCTTCAAATTAAGTTGTCTGTATGTACACACATTTTAACTCATATTTGATAATGAAAACTGGTCATCAAGAGGGTGGGGCAAGAGTAAAGAGTCATTTTAGGGGGTACTTGACATTTGGTATTTTGAGTATTATTTTGGAACTAATTTTTCTAGAAATACGTTACCAGTCAAATATTTGGACACATTTTCATTCAGTGTTTTTTTTATTATTTCCTACATTATAAATGAATACTGAAGTCATACAGACTATGAAGGAACACATAAGGAATCATGTAATAAACTTAAAGTCAAAATAGACACACAAATGATGTCTCATAAACATTAAGTGGGCAAGAAATGCAAGTCATGAACTCTTGACAAGGCACAGCTGTTAACTGAAAGCTATTCCAGATGACTACCTTATAAAGCGGACTGAGAAAATGCCAAGAAAGCTGGCATCTAAGCAAGAGGTATGTAAAATATAAAACATATTCTGGCTTGTTTAACACTGTTTTGTTTACTAAATAATTACATATGTATTATTAATCGACAATGCAGAACATTTTTAAATCATGAAAAAACACTGAATGTCCAGAAGGTGTTTCCAAATTTTAGACTGGTATTGTATGTGTGGGACAAAGAATTTCAAATTCTAAAATATTTCTTCTACTGTTATTGCAAGATAAGCTACAGTCACTCATTCAGCATGGAGAAAAAGTTGCATTTCATATTTACTTTTAATATTTTATTAAAAATCTTTTCTGTTTATGTAGTGCTGCATGTAGTTTTACTGCTGTTGACTCTTCTATGCATTTTCAGTTTTACGTCTTCTCTTGAGCTTTGAACTGAGATTGGGGTGGCATTGGCCCCCCAAAACGTATTAATACAGTAGTTGGTTAATGACCCAACATCTGTTCCTGCCTATGACTATAAGAATCACTTCTCATGTCAGGATTGGAAGTAGTGATACTTTATTATTGATCTGGCAATCACTACAGAAGTTGCGAGTGTCATATTTTTGTTCCATTCTTCAAGCATGACTGTTAATTTCAGCATAGCAATGAACATCAAGGGAATTGATTCGGCTGAGGAGTTTCTTGAGAGTTTCACATTACATTGGCTCATGTCGTTGTTGCTTGAGTAGTTCTTGAAAGGTCAGCGAAGCCTGAAATGGAATTTCTCCTTTAGAGGCTCGTCCAAGACACAGTGGACGAGATAACGACATATGGACTCTTCCCACTGTGTGACAATGGCTTTTTATCCTTTTGGGATGATTCTTTGGCTAAATCTGTTTAGTGTCGAGCGAGTGCATGCGTGTTTCTATTATCACACCACCTTACACAGCGTTGAGAATAGGATTGTGGAGATAAGCCTTATATTCAGGCTTTAGAGTGTATACAGGGAAACAATATCAGAAGACTCATGTACCTCAGGGATAAAATATTGAATGTACTTTGTTACTGATATAGATGTATCCCAGTAGACCTGTAAGTGAATTTTACACTCAATATTGCCATAGTATCTGAAGAGTACTGTTTGCAACTTTAACCCTTTAAGGCCTGTGTCCTCCTCATTAGCTCTTTACATTACTGAGTGTAACATCTGTGATATGTTACACTATTACACTGTCTTTCTAAAAAATAGTTCAGACCTTTTTTCTAATTAGTGAATTCAGATACTTTAAGTTCAACCATTACTGACACAGCTTGTATAACAGTACAGAACAGCAAGAAAACCAATGGAATGAAATGCTCTGGAGCAGCCCACATGAGGTCAGCATGCTCAATGCCAAACATCAGCTAGGGTGTAAAAAGCATCCCAGAATTGGTCTGTGGAATAGTGGGACTGTGGTCTCTGAAGTTATGGAACTCAATCCAGTACACTTGGGAAGAGTTGAAGTGGATTTTGTGATCCACAACTATTATCTAATAATGGAACCTGACCAAACTAATGCTCTCATGGCTGAATGCAATCAAATCTTTACAGCAATTTTCCAACATTTATTGCAAAGTCTTCCCAGAAGAGTAGAGAATATTCCTGCAGAAAAAGGCTGACATACACTCTCAGAATTCTGGAGTCTGAGGGTATTTCAGACACTCTGATGTAGCCTTTTCACTTTTTACAAAATCTCACACATCTATTAAAAAAACAGGCTTTTGTTTAGCACAAACTTGGCAAAAACAGTATCAAAACAGCAAGAGTGTCATAAATCTATATTTTGATTAAATCTGCTCTCAATTTTCATGTGGTGATATATTGTGAAAAAACACACTCTAAACATTTCTAGCCAAGACTTTTGAGCTCAGAAAGTTTTTTGTGTATGTATTTTTATTTCTAAAGCTTAACAATTGTGAGTTGACACTGTGTTTTCCTGAGTCACTCGTTCCTACATTACTCATGAGATAGGTGTAAGGTGAGAGGTAAGAGGTCTTTGTTCAGATAAGCTTTTTTTGTTTATAAAGACCAAATGGGCATTTTCAAACTTTTCTTGGCCACTAATCCTCCGCTGGCATGTACCGAATTACCATGCCATTATCATATGAATGGCAGATGGCAGTGAAAAAAGTGTCTCTGCTTAATTAAGCTCCTCTCACAAATATGTAAAATTATATTTTAATTCAACCTATAAGTATTGGAAAAGTAGTCCGTTTAAGGTTTCTGGGGTATATTTAGTGTTGTTATTAGGATAAAATCTTGCAGTCATTTTTTTTTTTGTTTGTTTCAGCACTGACTTCAGAGGGAATAAACATTTTTGGTATCCAATATTTTGAATTCCAGTTTTGGAAACATACCACTTATTCAACAATAAGATTCAACATAAAAAATAACATAAAATAACAAAAACTGAATAATCACCACTTTAACACATGAAGTAACACAGAAAAATGTTCAGAAAGATCATCTTCTAATTTAATCTGCAGTTTAAAAAAGTGCTGATATCACCCACTTTGAAATATATTCACATTTCAATACAACATGCCATTAAAATGTGGTTCAGAAAGTGTTAATCCATAAAATTCTTGACTCAAATTGAATTAAATGGAGATAGATCCTCAGAGTATCATTCAGAAAAGGAGAGCATCCATGAGGGACTGGAGAAATGGGTCAAGGCAGATTCAAGGAGACGCTGTTAAAATAAACGTCTTCAATCCTTTTTCATATGACATGTTAATCACGAGAGAGAGAGAGAGAGAGAGAGAGAGAATGAAGTATGAGGTGGAGTTCCTCAAAGTCTATATAAAGATTAATGTCAACATAATCATACAATGTAATGATTAATGCCAAAGAAATTATGCATGCTCTCAAATGCCATGTTACATGAAAACCTCTAGCATTATCTGCACTTACCTTTTAAAAAATCACAATTATTGTAATTTTATATGAATTACTTCTGACTAGCAGCTCACTTAAACAAGTAGACAAATTACATTGAAAGTGCAGACCAGGTTAGTGTCTGTAAGTAGATTACCAGGTTAGTGTCTGTAAGTAGAGAAGATGCTTTATTATGATATGAATTTCATAAAAAGTGTGGGAAATAGGATGAAAAAATATTTGTAACATTATTTGACCTTCATATAAAAAGACAAAGTCAGAAGTTGAAACTGAAACATGTCAATTTAGAATGTGCATCGGCCAAATTTGTGATATAATTTACTAAAAAATTGATTATGTAGATTTCAATTGAAATTGAAACAGCAAAAAGATGTCATTCATTAGATGTAATTCAGTGTGTTAAAAAGTTAAATAACTGTAGATTTACATGGGTTTAATCCTGACCTGAGGGAAATGAAGAAGTGTCTGTAATACCCCAAGGCCAATCATGTCTTTACAACCAGATACAACGTTTGGTGTGTAGTGGCTATTTCCTTGAGTGTTGCCTCAAAGTTGCCCAGAACAGGCTGTAAGCGATCATGTAAAAACCCTCCAAGCAATGTCTGAAACACTTATATCAAAGCTCAGTTTCACATTAAACACATATAGCTTGAGTTGAAGTTGAGAAACAACTTCATTCATTGAAAATTCATTGATTTTAGCTGGTTTAGCAGTCAAAAGTTCAGTCACACTTATTAGCATATGGGTTTCTTTATTTTATAACAGTAAATGATATAATAAAATATTACATAAACTTATGGAGTTACTCCCATCATAAATACTGACCTTGACTCAAACATATTAATGTTAATATCTTTGCTCAAACATATTAATGAGGACATGCACTGCACTAATTAACTTTTAATGAGGCACACATTGTAAGTAGGATGATAATGAATTTAAGTAGTTACACTATAACTTTAGGTGAAAAACTTCTCTCCAGGATGTTACACACAGTATCCACAATTAACATCATGCAGTTTGATTGTAGCAATTTTTTTTATTGTTATTTGACCTGTAAAGGTAACATTTCAAATTAACCTAATGGATTAACTGCCAGCTGGAGATTAAAGAAACCTCCTCCAAAACACTTATATAACTCTGCAAAATGTTATCCTAGAAACAAAACTAAACGCATACAATAATGACATGGTAATTCTGGACATTCTAGTGGAGGACTAGTGTTCATGGAATGTATGAAAACCTCCATTTTATCTCTATAAACAAAGAGCTCTCACATAAACAAATACCTCTCACCTTGATTCAATGTAGGGTTAGTGGCTGAGTGAAAACAGTGTCAACTCACAATCATTAAGTTTTAGAAATAAAACCAAATACAATTTCTAAAAACTGTAATGAGCAGTGTGTAGCCAACATCTCCGTTTATTCAGTTCTGAGCACAATAGTCTTGGCTAGAAATGTTTAAAGTGTTGTTTTTACAATATATCAGCTCATCTGAAAATAGTTTTTTGGAAAGTCTAAGTTTAGAGCAGATTTAATCAAAATATAGATTTATGACACTCTTACTGTTTTGACACTGTTGTTGCTGAGTTTGTGCTGAACAAAAGTCTGTGTAACACTTTGGAAAAAAAAAATTGATGTGTGTAATTTGTAAAAAGTCAAGGCATGTCAGACTACATCAGAGTGTCTAAAACCCCTTCAGAAAACAGCTTTTATTATTCAGTCCTTTGCTGGGGCCAAATATTTTTTTTTTTGTGATCATTTTTGGTTGTTGTCAAATTTCTATCTTGAATTTCTTCTTGGATTCATCAAATAATTTAGTGTCATTAAAATATACTTGGATCTATCTCCCCTGAGCACACTGTTACAGAAAACATTGCCAGGTCATGGAACAGGATTATAAGAGTGACGTGTACATCAATAATAAAAGATTGGAGGAATGAATTCAGTTGGTTCAAGCTAGCATTCAGTCTCTGCTAGGTGCTGGCATTTCACAACAAGAGCCTGCTGTTGCTGGTCAAGAAGAGTTTCATTCTACACCAGAGGTTAACCTCCCTGAGCCTGGTACCATGTATTTGCCTTTAAATGTAATTGTTTCTGAAAGGTATAAAGGTTCCCTCAGGGATGTAAGGCTTCCCTCTTGCAGTGTATATTGTAATAATCACTGCTCTGCTCAGTTTAGCACAGAAATAAATAAAGAATCATTTTCTTGTGTGAAATTGAAAAAATAAAATTGACCAATGTGATTGCACACTCAGGAATTTGGCCTTTGCATTTAGCCCATCCAGGCAGTGAAATGCACATACATCTGTGAAAATAATAATAATAATAAATTTTATTTGTAACACACTTTATATCTGAAACAAATCTCAAAGTGCCACAAGTGTCAATAAATAAAATTAAATAAAATAGACACACATACATTGGGGTACCCTCAAATGTTCCGGGAGGGCATTCAACAAGTGAGGGGCAGCAGAGCAGAAGGCCCGATCACCCATAGTTTTAAGCTTTGTCCTTGGAATCAGGAGCTGATTACAGTGTTTTGAGCAGACGGATCGGGATGTGGTCTGCTGGGTAATCAGTTCTTTGAGATAATCGGGAGCATGTCCATATATACACTGATGAGTCAGAACAGAAATCTTATATTGAATCCTGGCAGAGACAGGAAACCAGTGGAGAGAGTGGAGAATGGGAGTGATGTGCTCATGCATCCGCACTCTCATCAGAATCCTAGCGGCACAGTTTTGGATGGACTGCAGTCTTTGAAGATTTTTGCTAGAAATCCCAATGAGAAGGGCATTACAATTTTTGGAAACAAAGGCGTGGATCAGTTTTTCTGCATCTGACAGGGTGAGGGAGGGGCGAAGTCTGGCAATGTTATGCAGGTGATAAAAGGAGATTTTACTGAGTTGCTTGATTTGACTGTCAAAAGTAAGATGTGCATCCAGTTTTACACCAAGATTGGTAACTGTTGAGGAAATTGGAATATTGTGACCAAGAAAAGTAATATTGCTGATGGATGATGACTGGATCTGATGGGGTGTGCCAACCAGGATTGCTTCAGCTTTGGCACTATTTAACTGGAGAAAGTTGTTTTTCAACCATGTCTGTATCTTCTCCAGACAGGCAGTAAGTGAAGTTAAAGCAGTGCAACAATCCATTTTTAAATACAATTGTATATCGTCAGCATAGCAGTGAAATGCAATTCCATGTCGATTAATGACGTGACCAAGTGGGAGCAGGTACAGATTAAAAAGAACAGGACCAAGAACTGACCCCTGTGGGACGCCACAGTTCACAGTATCTGTCTTGGACTTTGCATTTCCAATAGAAACAAACTCAGTTCTATTGCTGAGATATGATTTGAACCAGGAAAGAACAATGCCAGTGAGACCGATGGTGTGTTGCAACCGATCGAGAAGTATTCCCGTGATCTACTGTATCAAAGGCCGCCGACAGGTCAAGCAGGATGAGCAGGGAAAGGTGAGGCAGCATCCACTGCCATCAGAAGGTCATTCATAACTCGGACTAAGGCTGTCTACATGCTATGAGCAGAGCGGAAGCCAGACTGAAACTTCTCAAAAAGGTTATTATCACTTAGATGGGTAAGAAGTTGGGCTGCTACCACTTTTTCCAGTACTTTGGAAAGAAAAGGGAGACTGGAGATGGGTCTGTAATTCGCAAGATTTTCTGAGTCCAATGTAGGTTTTTTAAGAAGTGGTCTAATAATTGCAGTCTTTAGGGAAGGGGGCACATAGTCCTTCTTGAGGGAAAGGTTTAGTACAGAGGTAATTAATGGACTAATAGCAGAAGCAGTTGCTTTGACTAAATATGTAGGAAATGGGTCTAAAGCACAGGTAGATGGTTTCATTCTCTTAATGATGTGCTCAACTTCCTGATGGGAGACTTTTGAAAAACAGTTAAGGGGCTGAAAGAACTCAGACTGAGATTGTGTTGTCTGTACAGACAGAGAGGAGGAGCATGGTAAAATAGAGCGAACAGACTCTCTTTTTGTTTTGAAAAAAGTCATAAACCTATCACAGTGCTCATCTGTGACTGCAATAATGGAATGAGCGTGTGGACTGAGAGGGTGGTTGATGGTGGAAAACAGCACTTTTGAATTTCCCGGACTATTTTGAATGATGTTAGAGAAGAACTGTGATCATGCATTTAGAAGGGAACTTGCATAGGCCCTTTGGTGTTCCCGATAGGCTAGCTTGTGAACTGTTAGGCCAGTAGCTTTAAAGCGTCGCTCAAGAGCACAACCAGCCCTTTTCATTTCCCGTAGCTCACTAGTGTACCAGGGTGCTGTGTGTAAAGGTCACAGTTCTAGATTTAACTGGAGCATGAGTATCCAAAATGCCACTCAGAGTTTCAATATAAAAATTCACTGCATCATCAACTGAAGATAGTTGTCTAAAGCAGCCCAAACAAAAATTAGTCACCTTGCATGTATAACATGGAAGTAACTTCTTGCAAATGGTGCCACACAAGGATAAGGATAGGATACCCTTTTATTATCCCACATGGGGAAATTTGCATTGTTACAGCAGCATATACAACATATACAATAGTAGAGAGAGGGAAGAGAAAAAAGAGATAGATAAGGTGTGCAAGATACAAAATAGTTACTAAGAAAAAATTCTGAGCTCTAAAAATAAAGATACATACACATCTGTTACAAAAACTACAAATTTACAAGTAAAGAATAACAATTGCACATGTCCCGGGTATTGCACAGGGTACAGTATACTGAAATTGTTCTTAAGTACAGTATACAGATACAGATATTGCACATAAAAATATACATGTAATTGTTCTTAACTGAACTGTGCTGGGTGTGTATGGTTTATAGTGCATTTAAAGAACAGAATGTCTAACTCTGCTTGGGTAGCTGCTGGTTGTAAAGCCTGACAGCAGAAGGCAGAAAAGACCTGTGGTATCTCTCTTTTCCACACTGCAGATGGAGAAGCCTGTCACTGAAGAAGCTTCCCAGTGCTGTGACCGTCTCCTGCAGTGGGTGGGAGGTGTTCTCCATTATGAATGTCAGCTTGGCCAACATCCTCCTTTCTCCCACTACCTCCAATGAGTCCAGTGAATGGCCCAGAATGGAACTTGCCTTCTTGATGAGCTTTTCCAATTTCTTCCTGTCTGCTGCCGTGATGCTACTCCCCCAGCAGATAATCCCATAGAAGATGGCTGATGCCACCACAGAGTCATAGAAAGTGTGGAGTAGGGCAGCCTGTATTCCAAAGGATTGGAGCCTCCTTAACAGGTGGAGTCTGCTCTGACCTTTCTTATACAGAGCCTGCATATTGTCTGACCAGTCCACTCTATTGTTCAAATGAACACCCAGGTACTTGTAGGTCGTAACGATCTCAATGTCCCTACCCTGAATGTTCACTGGAGTCAGTGGAGCGAACTTGGTCCTGCGGAAATCCACCACCATTTCTTTGGTTTTAGCCGCTTTAATCTGGAGGCAGTTCTGCTGGCACCAGTCCACAAAGTTCCTTGTAAGTTCTCTGTACTCTCTTTTGTCACCATCGGAGATGTAGCCCACAATGGCAAAGTCATCAGAGAACTTTTGTAGGTGGCATGTTGTTGTGTTGTAGGTGAACTCGGCGGTGTAGAGTGTGAAGAGGAACGGGGCCAGGACCGTTCCCTGTGGAGCCCCTGTGCTGCAGAGTATTGTGTCTGACACACAGTCCTTAAGTCTCACATACTGAGGCCTGTTTATGAGACAGTCCATAATCCACATGATGAGATGGTGATCCACCCCTGCTTTCTCCATCTTTCTTACCAGTAGAGTGGGTCTGATGGTGTGGAAAGCACTTAATAGGTCAAAAAACATGATTCTGACAGTGCTTCCTGCTTTTTCAAGATGTGAGAGAGTTCTGTGGAGCAAGTGAATGACCACATCCTCCACCTTGATGCCTGGCTGGTAGGCAAACTGCAGAGGATCCATAGTTGGTCCAACCAGTATACGTAGGAGGGTAAGAACAAGTCTTTCTAAGGCCTTCATCAGGTGAGAGGTCAGTACCACTGGACTGTAACCATTTAGGTCACTGGGGTGTGCAGTGTTTGGAATGGGGACCAAACATGATGTCTTCCATAGTACTGGCACTCTCTCATGTTTCAGACTTAGGTTGAAAATGTCCTTTATTACTCACACAGCTGGTCTGCACAGTGCTTCAGGAGTCCAGGATGGCTGTTGTCAGGACCCGCTGCCTTCTTCACTTTCATCTTCCTCAACTCCTTCCTGACCTGTTCTCTGGAGAAGGACAGAGCAGTGCAGGGCAGAGTGCTGGGTGTTGAGAGCAGAGTTGTAAAGTACTGTGTAGTAGTGAGTGGGGGTGGACAATGGGGCTGGGTGCCTGGTGTCAATGACCCTGTTGTTAGCAGAGACGTTGCTGGTGTAGGAGAGGGAAGAGGCTGTGTGACTTGGTCTGGGGAGGAGCAGATGCCTGATCAAATCTGTTAAAGAAGGCATTCAGGTCATTTGCCCACTGCAGGTCTCTTCCAAGCTGCCTGTTGGATTCCTTAAGTCTAAAGATTGTTTTATGTTGTAGCTGGTCTTCCATTCACTTCCTGTAGTGGTCTTTTTCCTGCCTGATTTTCCTCCTCAGCTCCTTCTGTGCTCTCCTCATTTTCTCTTTGTCTCCTGATCTGAAGGCCCTTTTCATCTCTGTTAGAAGAGCCTTCAGATCTGGAGTGACCCAGGGCTTGTTGTTAGAGAAACACCGTACAGTCTTGGTGGGTACAGTGTTCTCCACACAAAAGTTGATGTAGTTGTTGATGCAGTCAGAGAGACTGTCAACATCCTCACCATGTGGCTTGCAGGAAACCTCCCAGTCAGAAGTTTCAAAGCAGTCCTTCAGAGCCTCATTGAACCAACTTCTCACTTCTTTTGTGCTGGCTGGGTATCTGTGGACGGTAGGTTTGTAGACAGGCAGGAGATATACCAGGTTGCAGGTTGTGGTCAGATTTGCCACAGGGTAGTAAGGTTATTGAGCTGTATGCATCTTTGGTATTTACATAAAACAAGTCCAGTGTTTTATTGTCTCTTGTGCTGCATGTGATGTACTGTTTAAAATTGGGAAGAATGGAGGACAGGTAAACATGATTGAAGTCTCCAGAGATCAGGATGAGAGCCTGGGGGTGTTGTGTCTGCAGTCTGTTCATGGCCGAATGGATGACGTCACATGCCGTGTTCACATCTGCAGAGGGTGGAATGTACACATTTATCGCTATAATATGTGAAAATTCCCTTGGAAGATAGTATGAGGCCTTACTGCAAACAGTTCAATATCCGTACTGCAGATTTGTTCTTTCACTGTGGTGTGACCAGGGTTACACAATCTGTCATTAATAAACAAAGCCAGACACCCTCCTTTCCTCTTACCGCTGTCCTTTGTCCTATCTGCACGCTGGACTTGGATGCCCTCTAGTGCAATGTTAACATCTGGAGCTAGCTCTGTTAGCCATGTCTCTGAGAATATCATTAAGCTGCACTCACGGTACTCTCTCTGGTCCCCATCAACGCCAATAGCTCATCAATCTTGTTGGAGATTGATCTTACATTCCCCATGATGACTGAAGGAAGGACGGGTTTGTAGCGTCTCTTTCTAGCACAACGTTCAGCACCAGTGTGTTTCCCCCTTCTTTGTCTCTTTAGCTCCCGGGGGACCGCAGGAAATTCCCCGGTAGTAGCCGCAGGGTTGCAAAGTGCTAGCAGCTGCTCCCTGGTGTAAACAATAGAGCCTTGCATGTACGTGTGTTGTCCCAACATGTGCGCAGACAAAAATATCCAGACAAACAGAAAAAACATGAGTGTCCTAAACATGATTATAAGAATAAGATACTAATTACTAAAATAACTTAGGATAACTCAACTAATAAGGAAGTTAATAAAAAAAGAAGTAAAAAAAAGACAAGTAAAAGAGGAGCTGCTGTGAACTGGCTGCCACTCAAGTGGCACTGGAAGTGACTTGACTGACATGACTGACATAATCAGCCTATAAATACCTGTGGGGTGTGTGACAGGATTTATAGATTGACTAAGAGAAAAAATGGGAAATGGGATGCAAAGCAGATGTTAATGACTGGCTAAAGGGAGTGATGCAATTTACGTGTGAAAGATCATAGTGTGAAGGAAGTAGCTGAATTTGCAGGTGTATGAAAGTGCAGTCATATGGGTCAGCAGAAAACTTTTGTCTGAATTGTGGCCAACAACACCCAAGGCTGAAGACCTTACTGCCACTCTGCTCCATATGTTCACAGTATACACTTTCCTGTGGAGTGTTCTTTAACAAATTGGATGTGAAAGACGTGTCTTGACTTATAGAAGCAGTTATTGATGGAACTACAGCAATCTTCATTTTGTAAAACCCACCAGTGGCCCCTGTTCATCAGTTTCATTTTTCAGTCATAGCTGTGAAAATTTCAAATTCAATCACAGCTTTTTGCCAATCATAAACATTTTAACATTCCGCTCACCCATTTGGTAGAGCACATTTGAGTCACTATATTATTGAAGGTGTTGAACTTAAAACAATGTGATTGTGCCATCTCTACTAATCAGTAGAGGTATGTTAGGCTAAAAAACATCCACTAGAGGTCAGAAATGCAACATTTTTTGTCTGAATGTAAACCAGCAGTTTCATAGCCAAACCCCAAGTAATAAACTGGATCAGATGCTGAAAGACCATTAATGCTGTTACACCACCACACAAAGTGTTGTACAGTCTTGACATTTGTAGTTTATGTTCTGATTTGTACATTAACAGACCATATTATTATTGTATGTTTAAAGTTTAATTTTTTTAAAAGCTGTTCACATTTTTAAAGATTTTTATTATTGCCCCCGCCCCAACCCACACCCCCCCTCCCCAAAAAAATAAATAAATAAATAAAAAAAATTTCTAGGTGAGTATGGTAAACGGTTAACATCTGCTTTGCAATACACTTTCCATACAGTGAAAGGAACATTCGCTGTCTCTTCTCAACCTATAAATGCAGTTACACACCCCACAGGTACTTACAGCCTGATCATCCTCATGCAATGACATCTGCAGGAGACTGAAAGTACTACCAATTTAAATGTGCAAGGTGACTAATTGTCTGGGGAGCTTACAAACTTTGAGGCTCTGAACACAATTACCTGGGGGTTAGGTGCCTTACTCAAGGGCACTTCAGTTGTGTCCCATTAGTTCAATAGATCAAACTGGTGACCTTCTGGTCACAAGGCCAGTGCCATAATGTCAAGCCCCATGGCTGCCAATAAATTTTGCTAAAAGTGTTGCTGACAAAGACAAGGAATGGTCCACTGTTTCATAAACAGCTAAAAGCAATATGTTGAGATTAGTGTTTTACAGTCTTTTCAATATTGACCATGTGTGATCTGTGTGTTCTGAGGCACCACACTGGCCGTTTAGAATGAGTTTAGTTCAGAAAACAAGCAGAGTGAACCAGAACTGTTGACCATGTTTTGCAACGACTTATGGAGAGAGCAGCAAGTGGAATTCGTGTCTCAAGGGGAGGCAGTTTCTGTGGAACAGTTCATCCAGAAGTCAAGACCTCTTGATGGTCTACTGAGTGAGAAGAGACAACTCGGAGCCTCTTCTTTCACTAATCCACTGCCCTAAGCTTGCCCACCCAAACCAGAACAGATGCAAATCAGAAGAGCACATTTCACAGTACTGTAGAACAAAAGGCAACTAAGAATCAGAGAACGGCTTTGCCTCTACTGTGGGCATGTCAAACATTTGTGTGCTCTTCCTGCCTTGTACATTCCAGCAGTGCTGGGGTGTCAGAGGTGAGTAAGTACCTAGAATATTTTATTAAAAATAAAGAGCTGGTATTTTTCTGTTTCAGAGCTGATTGATTCAGGAGTTGCAGGGAACTTCATGAACATGGGCCTGGCACATAAACTCCAGATACCACTCAAATCCTGTTTAACCCCACTTTGCATAAAAGTGATGGATGGTTGTTCACTTGATAAAAGGAGCTGTTACCAAGACAACCAATGAAATAATGACTCAGACTGGCCTGTTTCATGAGGAGACCATCTAATTTCTTGTTATGGAAAAATGTGAATATGTCTGTTAATATTATACTTTCCCTGGCATGCTCATCATGACTCAGGGATCTCATGGTGTAAAGGGGAGATCATTAAATGGAGTGACTTTTGTTTAGCGCTTTGCATATCCTTGCCCTGCAGAGCCACTACCACCAAAAGCTCTTCTGTCCCATTCCCCTGGAATACCCAAATGTACCATCCTTTCCAAGTATTCATTCACCATAAAAAGCTAGAGTACTTAAAATGGATAAACAACTGAACATCCTGCTGGACCAATGGACTTCCTTCATCATAATACTCTCAGTGATGCCTGAGACAGTATGTGACCCAGCTTCTCTATCATAGCTCAAGTACAGTGGGATATAATGGATAACATCCAGCAAGCCCAAGCCCAAAAAAAAACATTCCTCTCGGATGTCCCTTTTGCCATTATGCATCAATGTCACCAAAGAATCAGAATTAGAAATAAATTCTGATAGGAAGCCAGTTATTTGAATATATGTGGATGAAGCTTCAGTTTGTGCCCAATCCAGGTTTCAACATAACCCAACCAATGGGAAAGGTTACACTACTTTTTAACCCTGAGTATTAGGAATGGAGTTTATAACTGAACTACTCTGAAGTCACAGGCATGCACCAAAATTTTATTTGTTTGTGATTGTTTATTTAAGGTTTGCTGTTTCTTTCCTATGGCAAAATTACCTACTGCCACAGGACTCATACAGACTGGAGTCAATATCTTCCTTGGGCAGAATATGCACAAAATTTCCTGCCCTGTTTCACAACAGGCTTAGCTCTGTTTCAGTGTGTTCTCAGGTTCCAGCCTTCCTCATTTTCCTGAGCACTGGAGCCTAATAACATCCCAGCAGTTGATCACTGGATGCAAAGGAGCACTCAGACATGGGAACTGGTGCATACCCACCTTCAGGGAGCTGTGAGGTGTTCCAAGTTGCATGCTAAAAGAGCCTCCCCACTCATTTCTGAGCAATTTGCATGGCTGTCTACTAGACCTGCTGCTTCACCTACCTTTATGGACATTCATGCTTTATAGGCTTTGAAATGTTAAAACAAATAAGTTCTGTGTCACTGTATAAATGGTCTGCCTTTTACCATATGCCCTGCGCTACTATCTCACAACCAGTCTTCTCTTTCTCCCAGGTCACCAGGGTAAACAGGGTACAGGCCTTGCTGGATTTCAGATACCATCCTGAAAGGAGATTGTTTGTCTTTATGAAGGACATTCTGGTCCTCAATTCCCCAACCCAGAGGCTGGCCAGGTACAGAGACAGCTTGATGCTGAGGGCTATTTGTCAAAGTAGGGGTACTGGAACACAGGTACACACAGTAGCAAAACAGAAAAGCTCAACAAGAAGAAAAAACATTTCTGAAAACTGGACTTAACATTTTCTTCCACTTATATAGACTTTTCAAAAGCTAACTGAATGAATTATTTTATGTTGATGCCATTTATACACCACAGGACATTCAAAGTCACCAGATTGCTGTATTGATCATCCCTGCACAACTTGTTGTCTTGTATGGGGGAATAGTTGTTAAAAGTTGTGATTTGCACAGCAGACTCAACAACGAAATTACAAGAAGTTTCAGCAGAATCCCAATGACTGTGTCTAGTCTCCAAACAACATTTTGTCATGAAACACATTGAGAAGTGGCACAGGAAATGATGCAATACCACGTGCAAGACAAGCATGCAAGGTGATTTGCAGTGAAAACACAATGAAGAAAAAGAAGAGAGTAAGCACTCTTCCCCAGATTTCCCCATGTCTTGTGTTTTTGTCGCCACACATCACAACCAACTCGCAACACATTTCACACTACTGGATTTGTACTCCCCAAAAGGTATAAATATTAAGTCTGCTAGATATCTTTTAGACATTTGCGAGGCGTCAGCTTGCTCTTGGATTGTGTCTTGAGCCTATACTGTTTAATTAAGTGCTGATTTGCTTTGTCACTGAGTGGAAAATCAGGGCTAAAATCACATAGTGTGAACTTAGCTTTAGGCAACATTCCACAGGGTAGAGTCTGCATTGTATCACCCATGGCGCTGATTAGATTAGATTACAGTGGTGCTTGAAAGTTTGTGAACCCTTTCTGCAGAAATATGAGCTAAAACAACAGCAGATGTTCACAAAAGTCCTAAAAGTAGATAAAGAGAACCCAGTTAAACAAATGAGACAAAAATATTATACTTGGTCATTTATTTATTGAGGAAAATGATCCAATATGACATATTTGTGAGAGGCAAAAGTATGTGAAACTATAGGATTAGCAGTTAATTTGAAGGTAAAATTAGAGTCAGGTGTTTTCAATCAATGGGATGACATTCAGGTGTGAGTGTGCACGCTGTTTTATTTAAAGAACAGGGATCTATCAAGTCTGCACTTCACAACACATGTTTGTGGAAGAGTATCATGGCAAAAGAGATTTCTGAGGACCTCAGAAAAAGAGTTGTTGATGCTCATCAGGCTGGAAAATGTTACAAAACCACCTCTAAAGACTTTGGACTCCACCAATCCACAGTCAGACAGATTGTGTACAAATGGAGGAAATTCAACACCATTGTTACAAGGAGTGGTCAACCAACAAAGATCACTCCAAGAGCAAGGCATTTAATAATCAGCGAGGTCACAAAGAACCCCAGGGTAATTTTTCAGCAACTGAAGGCCTCTCTCACATTGGATAATGCTAATGTTCATGAGTCCACCATTAGGAGAACACTGAACAACAATGATGTGCATGGCAGGGTTGTAAGGAGGAAGTCACTGTTCTCCAAAAAAGAACATTACAGCTTGTCTGCAGTTTGCTAAAAAAAATCATGTGGACAAGCCAGAAGGTTATTGGAAGAATGTTTTGATTTATATAACTTTTTTGTTTTAAATGAAAAGAATTATGTTTGGAGAAAGGAAAACACAGTATTCCAGCATAAGAACCTTATACCATCTGTGAAACATGGTGGTGGCAGTATCATAGTTTGGGCCTGTTTTGCTATTATACTTGGTTAGTTATTATACTAACATATTATATATGTTTTGTTATCTGCACCAGATATGTTTTGTTATCTGTTATCTGATCGACATATGTGAGCGGTTAAGGGCAGCCATGGCCTAGTGGTAAGGATCTGGTCTTGTGACCAGAAGGTCGCTGGTTCGATCCCCAGACAGAACATGACTGAAGTGCCCTTGAGCAAGGCACCTAACCCCCTAACTGCTCCCCGGGTGCCGGTGGATAAGGGCTGCCCACCACTTCGGGCACAAATTCTCACAGCCTAGTGTTTGTGTGTGTGTGTGTGTGTTTCACTGCACGAATGGGTTAAATGCGGAGGTCAAATTCTGTTGTGTGAAAAATCACATTGGTTAATCTTAATCTTTATATGTAAAATGAACAGTGTGAACAGATCTAAACTTATATAAAAACAGTATTTTCCAGATTACTCTGGTCAGGCCTAGAAATGTAACTGCTTTAGCATTAGCTGCTAACATGGTGTAGTTACTGATATTAGTTTTAACTGTTATTGTTATGTATAAATGTAAGTGTTATCAGGGGCGGATTTAGAAGTTCTGGGGCCCCAAGCAATGTCATGTCTGGGGGCCCTGATCAAACAGATTCTTTTTTATGGTTATGGTGTGGTACAGGCTTAAACATAAATTAAATTATTATTATTGAAAATTATTCTACATACATTTTAAACATTACTTAAATTCATAATATTTTATTAGGAATTACTAGTTAATATTAATCATATACTAATAATAACTATAAAAAACATAATAATAATAATAATAATAATAATAATAATAATAATTATTATTATTATTATTATTATTATTTATTATTATTATTATTATTATTATTATTAAAATAAAATAATATTAATCATTAATTAAATATTGATTATTAAATATTAATAAATAAAAATATAAAATTATCACCCAATTCTGTGTTACAATACTATTCAACTTATCAATAATCAACTTCACTCCAATTCATTAACACCAATGTTACACTTATGTTTGGACTGTATGGTCAATAGACCTCATCTACACAGAATTATACCTCATTTTTGAGTAAAAATTATTTTGATAATAGTTACATTTAGAGGCACATAAATTAATGGTTTATCACAGACTGGTAGTGCACACACACACACACACGCATGATCGGACACACAGAGAGAGAGACAGACAGACAGACAGAGAAAAGCGTGAACACGGCCTACAGGCCAAATCTAAACCGTGACCCTGATAAGGATTAAGCAGGTGTGATAATGGATGGAAGGATGGTTTGAAAGTCCAGACGCTGACGGAGTGACCGCCAATCATACGTTAGCAAGAACAGAGGCATGAGCTTGTGAGTGGTCTAAAGAGAAACAGGCTTTCGACTGAGTGGCTGTTTGTGCTGTGTCCTAATGCTCAACCCGTCTCTTTTTAATATAGCGTAACACTGTTTTTGGACGAAAAAATCAGCAGAGAACCAAAAGTCTTTTTTTCCCAACCTCTTTTGGCCAGCAGGGGGCCCCCTGATCTCTGGGGCCCCAAGCAATTGCGTGCTTTGCGTGTTGGTTAAATCTGCCCCTGAGTGTTATATGCAAAAACACAATATTCATCAGTTACAACGGAAAATGTTTGGTATAGGATTAAACAAAAAATAAGCAATTTATAACCAAATTAAATCAGTCAGATGAGGACTAGCTTTTGCTTATTGTAAACATAGCAAGTGGTCAAATCTGCTAGACTGTGCAAGATAACTGTGAGAAGAATGTTCCTAAACGCATTAAGATGCAAAATCAATTAAGATGGAAATGCGGGGGGTATTAGTGGAACACATGCTGTGTAATATTCCGGAATATTTCACACGCAGTAATTGCCCCCCTCCAAATCTATGTGTTATCTCCAATATTCGGTTAACTACACACCTCTATCTGCCCCAATTAGTGATTGTTCTCTCAGTGGGAGTCCCCACCTCCACAGCTCCAGTTCCATATTAGACCTGTGCTCAGTTCATTCTGCCACAAGTTTGTGCTCTCTTCTTTTTTTTTTCCTCAGTCTCTTGAAAGTTTGTTTTCTGAGTAATTATGATCATCATAAGAGGCTGTAATAGATGTTAATTGTCCTTTTAGAGCTGATTTCACATTGTTCCTGCTTTCAAAGACAAATTGTGTCTCCACGTGATGGAGAGTATGTTTCAGAATCAAACGCTTCAGTGCTCCAAACGATTTTACACAAACACACACACACACACACACACACACACACACACACACACACACACACACACACACAGAACAATCAATACACTTGCACAAACACCTAACCTCACTACATCTAGAGCACTAATTTTCTCTAACAGACCACAAATCTGAACGCCTGAAATTCACTTAAAGTAGACAGACAAATAGACACACACACACACACACACACACACACACACAAACACACATCTTTATTTATAGACAGACAGACAGACAGATAGATGCTTAGCACCGAAACAGAACTTCCCAGCATTATCAGAACCTTTTCAAAAGCTCAGTTCAATTTACTTCAGTTGTCTTCATAGAAATGGCTCTTTTGTGTTATTCTAGTGTTAAAGTTTAGGTTTAGATGCTTTTTCCATGTTTTTTGTACTTATTACTGTGAGCCTGACTTCTTTGTTCAGCCTGTTTGCTGTAATAGAAGTGAGCAGGTTGTGATTATAGGAGCTTCTGAAGAGAAAAGGTTTGTGTTTGTTTGCTGCAAACAAGCTGCCAAATCTCAGTGCTTTATTCTAGAGATTTCTGATGATAGTGATGAATTCACTGGACAGCAGGAGCACAGAAGTGAAGTGTACAAATCACGTACAATATACACGCAATCTATGAATCTCACCACAGCCACCTTCTGTTCTCTTTCTCCACAGCAGTATCAGTCACAGACACAGTGCTCAGTTCAGCCAATCCACCGTTTCTCCACAGCTCAGCAGAACGAACAGTGTGACCGAGTCTGTATAGGTGAAGCACAGCAGCCTTCATTCTTTCACATGCGGTAGATTTAACGTCCCGTGTTGTTTCACTAATCCCCCTGACGGGAGACAAACTCTCTGAGCTGCTCAGGGAGACCCAGGGTCAGTCTACTTTCCACTTGAAGAGCAAAGCCACCGTGAGAAATGTATTTATAATGTGTGTGGGTAAGTGTGTGTGTGTCTTTGTGTGTGTATGGGACCACTGATGGATTGGACAGCTTTATACTGTTGACCTTATAAATGCCACTTTTTCTTGTTGTTAAACTCAGGACCAGTACTGTATATAACCTGAAAGTGGACAAGCTGGGCCAGAACGATCAGTTTTAAAAGAGGACTCTACTCTAATAAACTTCCCTGAATAAAGTAAACTTAAAATGCCTTACTGCCCTTTACTGGACAGCTCGAGGCCATGTGTGGTCACTCCACACCAACCTGTATATAAAAGGCTACAGCTGAAACGAAAAACTATTAATACAATTAAGCTATTAGGACTTACATAATGTAGACCTGAAACAGTGTTGCACTCAATATTATACTATTTAACCTTCATACACCCAGAGTTATGGCAGGTACACTGAACATATGTGTGACCCTTCTGTCTCTGCTGCATCCCTGGCCCTGCCTCAGTCACGTGTTCTCTGTTTACAGCTGCCACGTGCTGTCCCTGGTGCTATGTGCTTTTATTGAGGTTTGTGTCATGTCTTCATGTCCCTGCTCTTGTTTTGTCATCATGCCCTCATTATAGTCAGCCCCCCTTTTTGTCTTAGTTCAAAGGCCTGCTTGTACAATTCATGTTAATCACTGTCTCGATAAGAGCCTTCCCAGTGTTTCAGTCCTAGTCTGTCATTGTAAGTTAACCCTGGCTGTTTACAAGAGTACATCTGTTCATCGATCATGCCATGTTTGTGTCAAGTCAAATTTTAGTTCATACCATGTTTTGGTTTATAGTTTTGTCAATAAAGCCTGTCTGTTTTGGAATCCCTCTGCGTTCGACTCATCCTGCTTCATCCTTGTGACAATATGAGAGAAGCAGGACTGGAAGATTCAAGATTGTCAATAACCTTCAATATGTGGATGTGCGACCTCCCCTGACGCAACGTCGCGAGGTATGCCCCTATGTGTCGTCATGTCTCATCACATGTCTACCTTGTCTTGTTATGTCTATTGTACCCACCTGTTTTGAGTTAGTGATTCCCCTTTAAAAGTCATGTCATGTGTTTGCCGTCCGTCATTCTGTGTATACCATGTTCAAGTCACTCTGGGTATCCACATTAGTCATGCTTTGTTCATCTGTTTATTTCTGTTCTCATACTCAAGAGTAGTTCTCAGCCACAGAGCTTCTTTTTTTTTGTCTGCTCTTAAAATTAAATCTTGTTTTTGATCTCACACCCTGCTTCTACTCCTTGTGTTACTCGCCAGGTTTATAGGATGACACAACACTCATAGCAGATAATCAGGAAGACCTGATGGCCCTTATATGGAAAGTTAAAGAACAGAGTTAAAAGATTAAACTTCAGCTGACTTAACAAATGGTGGGCGTCGTGACAGGAGGGAGGCGTGGCTTCCTCCACGCGCTGAGCAGTAGGCGTGGCTGTGGGGATGGACTGGGCTGGGCGTTTAGTAGCAGGCTCTTCCAGCACCTCCACTGCTACATCCTCCATTATGGCGATATCCACGATCACCGCGTCGCAGTGCTCCAGGTCTGCTGCTATCTAGCCTCTGTCTCTTGGCCTTGTGCGCTTTGCTGTGGCAGCGCTTCTCCGCCACCTCTGCCTCTCCTCTCTCCTCCTCGTGGTCTCACGCTATTGTCTCCTTCAGAAGGCGTGCAGCGTCATCGGCTCAGATTAGCGCGATGCACTCATGGGACATAGTCAGCCAGTTCAGCTCATCGCTCTCCGAGCCTCCGGCCCCGCATGGTTCCTCCCCCTCCGCGGGGATGAGCACGAGGCGCCCGACGCTTACTGCATGTCCCTCGTCCTTTGACCGCGCCTGCGTCTGCACACTGAACCCCACAGTCCCTCCCCAAGAAATTCTTCCAGTCTGGGGAAGAGACTGGCTCGGAGAACACGTGCCACCACTCGGATGCGATCAGTGCCTGGAGTTTGTCCAGCTCTTGAACTGGGAGGCAGGGCAGGCAGCGTTGAAGTAGCTCGACTATCTGCCCTGCCCACCACCTGCAGCGATAGAGCTGGAACCTCTCCAGCGCAAACTGCGTCCAAGCAGCCTGCTTCTTTTGTTTGTGGATTGGTCATTATGTTATGAGGGCTGACATGAGGTGATGGAGAGGCCGTGTGAATCAAAAACACAAATACTTTATTTGTAACACAAACTGAAAACAAACAAGCTCGAGGGCTTTCACTGACCTGACATCGAAACCAACAGACAAAATGACCAACAAGGCACAGAGGACTAAACATTGCTTATAAGCCAGAAACTAATCACAAGAAACACAAGACACCTGAACACAATGATTATATCCACACATGACATCACCAGAAAACCCATAAAAAGGGGAATACAATACACTAAAACCAACACCAGAGGGAGACATAAACACAGAACATACTGACAGGCGGGGTAGACATGACAACTGTAAACACAACAGTAGTCACAATTTCATAAGATCATAATAAAATATCACCTGACAGACCTTATGGCATAATATGGACTGAAAGTTTAAAATCCACACTTTCAGCACAATGTCTTCATCTGTTTCAAAGAGCTGTCAGCCTGAAATAATTCCTATAAAATTTTTCATCAGGTATAATAACCAACATCAGAGTTCATTAATATTTAGTTATGTAATGCCATGTTATGCAATGTGTAGAAAGTTTAGCTTCATATAGGTTCAACAGATGGGTTTATTAACAGCACAACTCAGTCAATTGGTTACAAATTACAAATAAATGATTAATGTAATCAGGCTAAAAATAATATTATGAAGCTAAATTTTGGCTCTAAACATGTGTAAAGTCATCACCAACCACTGCTTTAATAAAGGTTTATTAAGCCCAGTTTATTAATTTTGACTTAATATGACCAATTAAAAGTTACATGTAGCATCTGCTTGCTAATATTTGGGTATGGATGTAGATCAATCGGCCTACAGGATTTTAGCCCTGCCATTCAACCTACAGCAGTTTAGCTCCACCTATTCAGCTGACAGCAGTTTAGCACCACCAATTCACCCTACAGCAGTTTAGCCCAACCCATTCAACCTTCAGCAGTTTAGCCCCACCCATTCAATCTTCAACAGTTTAGCCCCACCCATTCAGCTTATAGCAGCTTAGCCCCACTCATTCAGCCTACAGCAGTTTAGCCCCACCCATTAACCCTTCAGCAGTTGAGCTTCAGTTTAGCCCCACCCATTTAACCTTCAGGAGTTTAACCCCACCAATTCAACCTTCAGCTGATAAACTGAAGGTATAAGGTGTAAATTTCAAACAGAAATATTTTACACATATCAGTCTTAAAGGCAAAGTAAAACAATCTGCCTGTTTCACTCTAAAGGACAAAAAAAGGTTGAATAATGGTCATGTATATGTGAATGTTGACTGTTTTTGAAAATAAAAGCATATAAAAGGCAAAAATGGACAAATAGAACAAGAATTTGGGGCTGAGGACATAAATGTGTAGATTTAGGCACCGTGCTAACTGCTGGTGAATAAACTTTGTATTATTTCTTAGCTTCCACATGAGCCTTGTAGCTCCAGTGTAAGACTTAAAGAAGCAAAATTCAGACCCCAAGCATGTCTTAGCTAATCACCTACATTTGGGGTTAGGGGAGAAAACTGAGTAAATGTGACTTCTCTGAGAGCTATTTTGCTAGAGCTGATAACAGTTGTTCATTAGTGATGGTGCAGAGCAGATTCCCCAGAGGCAGAGACAGAACCTTGTGGAGTAAGTATTCACACTCCAGCGTTTGGCCTGTGAAAGACATGCGCCTCACTGCTATTGTATACGGTATTCGAGTGGAGACGATCCAACCGAACATAACAGTGACACATTTCACACATCCAGGCTTCATGTGTGGTAGATTCTCCTCTAAACAGCCAGTTACAAATCTCCCAGTCATTCTTCAACCCTGCCAGCCGACAAAGTGGTAACTTTATTCCCCTCTGCTCTCTCTCTCTATCTCTCTCTCTCTCTCTCTCTCTCTCTCTCTCTCTCTCTCTCTCTCTCTCCTTCACTCTCGCCCTCTCTCTTTCTATGAGCTATAACCAGCTTTTTGTCAGCTCAGTTTCCATGGCAACTGGGGTTTCAACCGTCGAGAGCTAATGGTGGAAAACTTGGTGGCTGAAAGCCTTGGCCCAGGCGATGGAAAGTCAACTAAAGTTCAATCACCCGGGCCACATTCACTGAGCAGCGTACATATCATTCAACACACACTTAAAATGTGTGTGGCCAAAAAAATAAAAAATGTGCAATTTGACCTTGTAGTAAAAGATGTCCATTACCCTAAATATGTTTGACGTTTGCTTCCTTGGCTTTGCACTGCCTAATCATCATATATTTGCATCAAATTCAGTGGACTTTTTGATTAAACCACTGGAGTCTGAGGGTTTTCAGACACTCTGATGTGTGAAAACCCTCACATCAAGTCTGACATGTCTTGACTTTTACAAATTACACCAATCTAAAATTATTTTTCCCAAAGTGTTACACAGGCTTTTGTTCAGCACAAACTCAGCAAAAGCGTCAAAACAGTAAGAGTGTCATAAATCTATATTTTGATTAAATCTGCTCTAAACTTAAATGGTATATACTTAGCTAATATATTGTGAAAAAAACACTCTAAACATTTCTAGTCAAGACTTTTGTGCTCAGAACTGAATAAACAGAGATGTTGGCTACACACTGTTCATTATATGTTTTAGAAATTTTGTGTGGTTTTATTTCTAAAGCTTAATTAATGTGAGGTGACACTCTGTTTACACTCAGCCATTAACCCTACACTGAATATGTATGAGATATGTGTGAACACTCAGGTGAGAGGTCTTTGTTCAATTCACATTCCACATATCCTACTGCTGACAACCCATCCAATGGAATTACCATGTTATTATCATATGAATGACATATTGCGTCATTTGAAAGGAAAAAATGTGCAGATGTCTGAGTCAATCTCACAGACATGTCTCTGCTTATTTAAGCTTCTCTCACAAGAATCTAAAAATATATTTAGATTCAAGGTATATACAGTATATTTGAAAATTAGACCCTTTAAAGTTTCTGGGGGTATGTTTTGTTTTGTATCCAAGATAAAATCTTGCAGAGTTATATAAGCGTTTTTTCAAAATTTTGCTAATATGCCTCCGGCAGGAGAGCTGACTCTAATCTCAAAATAGACTTGATTAGGTGGTTTCTGGACACTGTATGATCAGAAGCAGGCACCCTGAAATTTGAATTTGGTCCCTAGTTGTGTGCATGCACATTAGGATGGTGCAATGTATGTATGATTTTTTTTATTTTATTTTTTTATTTCCTCCCACTCTTCCATTTGATGTTACTACTGTGTAAAAGTAAAAGTGTATTTTTTATGAAGATAAGTTGATATTTGTGGTTCTGCTCAATCAAACTAAATCCGATTTACTGTAAATGTAACTTTTACTAAAAGAAGGTCAGTGACTGTAAACACTGCTGCTTAGTTTGTGTTTAGTTTACTTACTGTAACCTCAACATTTACTGACTTTTTCAGTTTTTATGCTTTACTATTAAATAATCATTATATTTCACATGTTGAATTACAGAACAAGTGCTTGTGATGCTGTTGATGACTCAGACTCAGTCAGTCATAGTGAGCATCACAGCTCTACTCAACAGTTTAGATGGTAATAAAATGGTTTGTTGTTGGTTTCTGTACTTTTTGTAATAATGTCTGTAAAAACTGCTCATAATCACTTATATGAGAAACTTTGCTTGCATTGAGCCTAAAAACCCTAAATATTAAGTCATTTTTAGCATTTGTCACCACATTTTGTTAATTTCAGATGTAGATTAAAATAAGAGGGTGGGGGATTGATTTTTTGGAAGTCAAAATGTTTGGACCACCCAAATGCTTATAAATTGGGTCTTTTGTCCCTCCAATATTTAAGCCTGATAGATAGAATTGCTACCCTCCACTGCTGAACCTATGTTGGGGCCTATGGATAACATCATGGTATCATAAACAACATAAGACTAGTTGAGTTTACTGAACAAATCAATATAGTTTGAGGCAAGTATGTAATGATTTAGACTCTAATGCTATTTATACAGTATGTACTTGTTTACTACTGCTTTTGAATAGGATTAATGCATATGTGCAGTTCTGTTTCTAATTGATTCATATTTGAGTCACATTTTGCTCTCTGTTCTATAAAGCATTTTGTAAATGCTGTTTTATATGGTGTTTCATAAATAAAATGTTATTATGTATTGTTAATTAAGAAAAATATTACTAGCAATTGCAATTGTGTTTTCTAACATTAGCTAATGAAAACTGAAGCTGATCAGGAGTTAGGCACATCTTTTGTAAAAGACACATGAACTCTGTGTGCCCTTATGAATCTTTGGTATTACTGCAAAATATGTCTGGATGAAAGGAAAAGAAAACAGATTGACGCTTCTGACCTCTGGAACGTCATATTGAGCTGGGCCATATTAAAGACATATTAAGCCAGGTCTATTGGGCAAACAAATTAAGCCAAGGTAATCTGGGCTTGGGCAGGAGCCACAAATCTTTACATAACGGGATCAAGTCTCAACCTTCAGAGCAGGCGAGTCATGAAAATACGGCCTTCAAATCCTGCCTGCAGTTTAAATCCAAGGTGAGGAATCTGCCAGCTCTCAGACACCAAAATAATACACCTTTGCAGAATATTTCCTGAATTAACCCATGAGTTTGAGTCTAAAAGTGGCTTCCTGGATAATATCTGTGTATTACTGAGTACAACTGGGTAATAAAGTACACTATCATTGACAATCTATATGACATATAAACAGAGGTGGGGGACTCTAGTCACAATTTTGAGGACTTGAGACTTGCTTGACTGGTAGAAGACTTGACTTTGACTTGATCTTTATGACTTGAGACTTGACATAGACTTGAGACAGATGACTCGAAAATACTTGATTTGTTCATTTAAGTATTTGCAATTTTTGTAAAAAAAAAAAAAAAAAAAAGATTACGTAATAAGACTTTATTTTGAAGCATGATCGGATGACTTTACATTGCATGCAACATGCAGAACGCTAAGCAGCAGCAATAATGAGCCGTGGTAGCACATGAAGCGAGGAGGCGACCAAATGTTTAATCTAATTTTTGGTCTGATGATGGTCTGACATGTGAAAAGTCATCTTAAAAACGCATGAAAATAATGAAACATGCAGCTTATTTTCTGAGATAATGAGAGAGAAATGATATAACAGGATGACAGAGCAACCTAAACTAATGAAATTACTGCAGCAGTATATAAAAGTATTTAAACACGTCAGATGCACATCCTTCTACAAAGCAATCAGTGTCAGTGTAGGAAGACGTACACCGCATGAGTGCTGACGACAGTACGTGGGCGTGTCATAATAAAAGTACTTGGTGTGCAAAAAATGCAGTGTGAAAACAAACCTAATCGGATAAAATGTATATAAAATGTATATAAATATACAGACTAATAACACTGTAGATAGATAGATAGATAGATAGATAGATAGATAGATAGATAGATAGATAATGAACCCTGTTAGAGATTATTGATAGATAATGAAGTCTGTTAGAGATTATTGAACAATTCAACATAATCTGAGGCAAGTGATCTGATGTAGTCTGACATGCTTTGACTTTTTACAAATTACACCAATCTAAAAATTATTATTTCTCATAGTGTTACACAGGCTTTTGTTCAGCACAAACTCAACAACAGTGTCAAAACAGTAAGAGTGTCATAAATATATATTATGATTAAATCTGCTCTAAACTTAGACTTTCCAAAAACCTGTTTTCAGATGTGCTTATATATTGTAAAAAATACTCTAAACATTTCTAGCCAAGACTTTTATGGTGAGAACTGAATAAATAGAGGTGATGCTACATACTGGTCATTACAGTTTTTAGACATTGTATTTGTTTTTATTTCTAAAGCTTAACTAATGTGAGGTGATGCTGTGTTTTCACCGAGTCATTAACCCTACATTAAATGTTCATGATATAGGTGTGAAACAATCAACGTGAGATGTCTTTTGTTCAGGTGAGCGCTCTTTGTTTACATAGACAAAATGGGCATTTTCACACATTTCTCTGCTGCTAATCCTCCACTGGCATGTACCAAATTACCATGTTGTTATATGATTGGCAGATTGCATGAATGGGCAGAAAAAGAGGCTCACACTCAGACTTGCGGTGAAAAATGTATCTCTGCGTATTTA
The DNA here is from genome assembly GCA_036984385.1 of Crenuchus spilurus. Classification (NCBI taxonomy): domain Eukaryota; kingdom Metazoa; phylum Chordata; class Actinopteri; order Characiformes; family Crenuchidae; genus Crenuchus; species Crenuchus spilurus. The sequence goes on from BRDA01044533.1 coordinate 33,140, forward strand.
TGCTTCACTCAAAATAATCTAAAAAAATATATTTAGATTCAAGCTATTTGTATATATATATAT
>BRDA01044533.1:33235-52289 GCA_036984385.1 Crenuchus spilurus
ATATATATATATATATAGAATGACTTTGACCTGGTTTTCCCTGGCAGGATCACATATATATATATATATATATATATGTGTTAGCTGTTAGCCACATTAGCTCCATATTGAATCTAAAGAACTTAACTTCAGGCACTAAACAAACATGTCTTGTACTCGGAATGAAACTCATTTTAAAACAGCTTTTCTGTGAATGAACACTGAGATGTGACTGTTAAATATGAACTTCTCTAGTTAATCTTGCAGTTTGAAGCTGATTCAGTTCTAACAGCTGAATTCAAGTTTAAAGTCATGTCTTAAAGGTTTAACCAGGAAAAAAACAGGACCAGAATTGTACTACTGGGGCTGGAATGACAGTGAACTGACACTCATTTGTTTGAGGAACTCCTGGATGAAGCAGAAAGCAGAGGCTGTCAGTGTCTCGGGTTTCTGCTGGCAGTGACAGCGAAAGCTTTTATTGGAGTTAGTCCTCACGGAGTCTCAGAAATTACACCCTGACTTCATTAAATTACACTCAGAAATGATCCTCCTCGTAATCACGTCCGCCTTCACTCGTGCTAGCCCCAAAACGAGGACGAGGAACATGACTGCAGTCATCCCACAGAAGATACATGAGTAACAGATTGGACACATGTGGATAGTTAAGGGTGTAATAATATCATAATAGGGGCAGACCATGAAAACACAACATAAATCATTAGGTTGACAATGCTTGTCATTTCAATAATGTTTATAAAATTATCAGTAATATGAGACATATTTACCACCTGGTGCCTCATATCTACAACTGCTTAAATTATTAACAAACGATCTGATGAAATTGAACAACATTAAACGTAGGAACAGGTTTAGGTGTAATGTCGAGGTTTATGAATACACTGTAACAAATTGCTGTAAATTAACAGCCAGTTATCAACAGTATTATACACAAAAAACACCACTGTCGTGTAAAACAACTTGTGGCTGTAAATTTCATGTAAACCTCCTGCATTGTTGCAACACTGTGAGATGGAGCTGTCTTGGCTGAAGATGGTGGCAGATCCTCATATTCAGGTTTATGATTTTTATCCTTACATTAATGCATGGCACAAAATTTTTATTCTGAGGTTATATTTACCTCTATGGTATTTTCAACTGGCTAGATGATTGTTTTAAGGAGACTAGAAGGTTGTATATCGTTTATCAAAATTTTAAGATCACATTCCATTAAACTTACTTTTTCTCGAGTGCAATATTAGACAAAGTAAATTTCTGTTAAATTATATATATTTATTAGTTCATATATCAAATGCTAACAACTAGTTTTTGCTGTATTTGGTTTGTGGTGCTAAACTTGGAGCATTTGATAACTTGTTAAGCAGCTAACTTAACTGATATATTTGGTCAGGTTGTCAGTTTGTGAAAGTTAGCTACAATTTTATTAATTATGTTGCGCATTGCTTGCAAAGCAACGTGCAATATACTGTTATTCGATTTTCATATATTCTTCTTCTTCTTCTTCTTCTTCTTCCGCCGGATTTTTGACGCGCTTCTTGTCCCACAGTTTTCGAGATATCGACACCGTTCCAACTCCAGATTGTTCAGTCCGATGGTGTGATCCGGGCTCGTATACAGAATTTTGATTGGATTAGCGTTTTTTTCCCATAGAGAATGAATGGGGAGCAAAAATGCATGCTCATCTACTGTACTTCTGCTTAACTGATTCGCACCGTTTCAAATACACTATATCAGGGCAGGCCCCCGAGCACAAATTCACTGTTGTTTTAACCCGCACTCGTTTATTTGTCGTTTTATTGTCATCCCTTTTTCGTCCCATTGACTTCCATTCAGTTTCACCCATATCAAATTCCAGGCTTCCTTTTGCCATAGAACAACCAAAATTGATAGACTACATCATGGCAGGCAACAAAGCTCTAGTCCAGAGACATACTGACCCGCACTCCTCTTTTTGTCATCTTTTCATCCCTCGTTTTTCCCATTCATTTTCACATAGAGACATGGCAACCGCCTTAGGTGCAATAGCAACCGCCTTGAGGCCCATAGCAACTGCCTTGAGGCCCATAGCAACTGCCTTGAGGCCCATAGCAACCGCCTTGAGGCCCATAGCAACCGCCATGGGGCCCATAGCAACCGCTTTGGATGCAATAGCAACCGCCTTGGGTTCCATAACAACGGCCTTGGGGCCCATAGCAACGGCCTTGCGGCCCATAGCAACGGCCTTGGGGCCCATAGCAACTGCATTAGGTGCCATAGGAACTGCCTTGGGGGCCATAGCAACCACCTTGGGGCCCATAGCAATGGCCTTGCGGCCCATAGCAATGGCCATGCGGCCCATAGCAACCGCCTTGCGGCCCATAGCAACAGCTTTGGGGTCCATAGCAATGGCCATGCGGCCCATAGCAACTGCCTTGCGGCCCATAGCAACAGCTTTGGGGTCCATAGCAACCGCCTTGGGAGCCATAGCAACCGCCTTGGGAGCCATAGCAACCGCCTTGGGTTTCATAGCAACGGCCTTGGGGACCATAGCAACCACGTTGGGGCCCATAGCAACTACCTTGGGGGCCATACCAACCGCCTCGGGGACCATAGCAACCGACATGGGGCCCATAGCAACGGCCTTGTGGCCCATTGCAACAGCCTTGGGGTCCAAAGCAACCACCTTGGGTGGCATAGCAACCACGTTGGAGCCCATAGCAACTGCCTTGGGGACCATAGCAACGGCCTTGCGGCCCATAGCAACAGCCTTGGGGTCCATAGCAACCGTGTTGGGTGCCATAGCAACCGCCTTGGGTTTCATAGCAACTGCCTTGGGGACCATAGCAACGGCCTTGCGGCCCATAGCAACAGCCTTGGGGTCCAAAGCAACCACCTTGGGTGCCATAGCAACCACGTTGGAGCCCATAGAAACCGCCTTGGGTTTCATAGCAACAGCCTTGAGGACCATAGCAACGGCCTTGCGGCCCATAGCAACAGCCTTGAGGCCCATAGCAACTGCCTTGAGGCCCATAGCAACTGCCTTGAGGCCCATAGCAACCGCCTTGAGGCCCATAGCAACCGCCTTGGGTGCCATAGCAACCACGTTGGAGCCCATAGCAACTGCCTTGGGGACCATAGCAACGGCCTTGCGGCCCATAGCAACAGCCTTGGGGTCCATAGCAACCGCCTTTAGTGCCATAGCAACCGCCTTGGGTTTCATAGCAACCGACATGGGGCCCATAGCAACGGCCTTGTGGCCCATTGCAACAGCCTTGGGGTCCAAAGCAACCACCTTGGGTGCCATAGCAACCACGTTGGAGCCCATAGAAACTGCCTTGGGTTTCATAGCAACTGCCTTGGGGACCATAGCAACGGCCTTGCAGCCCATAGAAACAGCCTTGAGGCCCATAGCAACTGCCTTGAGGCCCATAGCAACTGCCTTGAGGCCCATAGCAACCGCCTTGAGGCCCATAGCAACCGCCTTGGGTGCCATAGCAACCACGTTGGAGCCCATAGCAACTGCCTTGGGGACCATAGCAACGGCCTTGCGGCCCATAGCAACAGCCTTGAGGCCCATAGCAACTGACTTGAGGCCCATAGCAACTGCCTTGAGGCCCATAGCAACCGCCTTGAGGCGCATAGCAACCGCCATGGGGCCCATAGCAACCACTTTGGATGCAATAGCAACCGCCTTGGGTTCCATAACAACGGCCTTGGGGCCCATAGCAACTGCATTAGGTGCCATAGGAACTGCCTTGGGGGCCATAGCAACCACCTTGGGGCCCATAGCAACGGCCTTGCGGCCCATAGCAACGGCCTTGGGTGCCATAGCAACTCCCTTGGGTGCCATAACAACCGCCTTGGAGGCCATAGCAACCACCTTGGGGCCCATAGCAATGGCCTTGCGGCCCATAGCAATGGCCATGCGGCCCATAGCAACCGCCTTGCGGCCCATAGCAACAGCTTTGGGGTCCATAGCAACCGCCTTGGGAGCCATAGCAACCGCCTTGGGTTTCATAGCAAACGCCTTGGGTGCCATAGCAACCGCCTTGCAGCCCATAGCAACGGCCTTGGGGACGATAGCAACTGCCTTGGGGCCCATAGCAACTGCCTTGGGGGCCATACCAACCGCCTCGGGGACCATAGCAACCGACATGGGGCCCATAGCAACGGCCTTGTGGCCCATTGCAACAGCCTTGGGGTCCAAAGCAACCACCTTGGGTGCCATAGCAACCACGTTGGAGCCCATAGCAACTGCCTTGGGGACCATAGCAACGGCCTTGCGGCCCATAGCAACAGCCTTGGGGTCCATAGCAACCGCCTTGGGTGCCATAGCAACCGCCTTGGGTTTCATAGCAACCGCCTTGGGTGCCATAGCAACCGCCTTGCAGCCCATAGCAACAGCCTTGGGGACCATAACAACCACGTTGGGGCCTATAGCAACGGCCTTGTGGCCCATAGCAACAGCCTTGGGGTCATAGCAACTGCCTTGGGTGCCATAGCAACCGCCTTGCGGTCCATAGCAATGGCCGTGCGGCCCATAGCAACCGTCTTGCGGCCCATAGCAACAGCCTTAGGGTCCATAGCATCCGCCTTGGGGCCCATAGCAACCGCCTTGGTGCCCATAGCAACCGCCTTGGGGCCCATAGCAACTGCCTTGGGGGCCATAACAACTGTCTTGGGGGCCATAACAACCGACTTGGGGCCTATAGCAATGGCCTTGCGGCCCATAGCAACCGCCTTGGGTGCCATAGCAACCGCCTTGCGGCCCAGAGCAATGGCCATGCGGCCCATAGCAACTGCCTTGTGGCCCATAGCAACAGCCTTGGGATCCATAGCAACCGCCTTGGGGCCCATAGCAACCGCCTTGGGGCCCATAGCAACCGCCTTGGGTACCATAGCAACCGCCTTGCAGCCCATAGCAACGGCCTTGGGAACCATAGCAACCATGTTGGGGCCCATAGCAACCGCCTTGGGGACCATAGCAACCGCCTTGGGTACCATAGCAACCGCCTTGCAGCCCATAGAAACGGCCTTGGGAACCATAGCAACCATGTTGGGGCCCATAGCAACCGCCTTGGGTGCCATAGCAACTGCCATGCAGCCCATAGCAATGGCCATGCAGCCCATAGCAACCGACTTGCGGCCCAAAGCAACAGCCTTGGGGTCCATAGCAACCACCTTGGGAACTATAGCAACCGCCTTGGGTGCCATAGGAACCGCCTTGGGTTTCATAACAAACACCTTGGGTGCCATAGCAACCGCCTTGCAGCCCATAGCAACAGCCTTGGGGACCATAGCAACCACGTTGGGTGCCATAGCAACCACCTTGGGGCCCATAGCAACCGCCTTAGGTGCCATAGCAACTGCCTTGGGAGCCATAGCAACCGACTTGGGGCCCATAGCAACGGCCTTGCGGCCCATAGCAACGACCTTGGGGGCCATAGCAACCGCTTTGGGGGCCACAGCAACCACCACAGATACCACAGCATCACCTTACAAACCAACTGGGATACCTTAGCTTGTGGGCCATGTTAGCAATGCGCAACATCCTGTGTTTCTTTCAGGAAATGCACTTTTCTAGTTCTTCTTCTTATTCTTCTTCTGCTTCTTCTTCTTCTTCCGCTGGATTTTTGACGCGCTTCTTGTCCCGCAGTTTTCGAGATATCAACACCGTTCCAACTCCAGATTGTTCAGTCTGATTGTGTGATCCGGGCTCGTATACAGAATTTTGATCGGATTTGCATTTTTCCTAAAACCTTCCTTAATAAAAAAATTCCTTAATAAACCATAGAGAATGAATGGGGAGCAAAAATGCATGCTCATCTACTGTACTTCTGCTTGACTGATTCGCACCGTTTCAAATACAATATATCAGGGCAGGCCTCCGAGCACATATTCACTGTTGTTTTGACCCGCACTCGTTTATTTGTTGTTTTATTGCCATCCCTTTGTTGTTCCATTGACTTCCATTCATTTTCACCCATATCAAATTCCAGGCTTCCTTTTGCCATAGAACAACCAAAATTGATATACTACATCATGGCAGGCAACAGAGCTCTAGTCCAGAGCCATACTGACCCGCACTCCTCTTTTTGTCATCTTTTCATCCCTCGTTTTTCCCATTCATTTTCACATAGAAACATGGCAACTGCCTTAGGTGCCATAGCAACCGCCTTGAGGCCCATAGCAACCGCCTTGGGGCCCATAGCAACTGCCTTGAGGACCATAGCAACCGCCTTGAGGCCCATAGCAACTGCATTGGGGCCAATAGCAACCGCCTTGGGGCCCATAGCAACCGACATGGGGCCCATAGCAATGGCCTTGTGGTCCATAGCAACGGCCTTGGGGTCCATAGCAACCGCCTTGCAGCCCATAGCAACAGCCTTGGGGACCATAGCAACCACGTTGGGGCCCATAGAAACTGCAATGGGAGCCATATCAACTGCCTTGGGGCCCATAGCAACTGCCTTGGGGGCCATAGCAACCGACATGGGGCCCATAGCAATGGCCTTGTGGTCCATAGCAAGGGCCTTGGGGTCCATAGCAACCACCTTGCAGCCCATAGCAACAGCCTTGGGGACCATAGCAACCACGTTGGGGCCCATAGAAACTGCAATGGGAGCCATAGCAACTGCCTTGGGGCCCATAGCAACTGCCTTGAGGGCCATAGCAACCACCTTGGGGGCCATAGCAACGGCCTTGCGGCCCATAGCAACAGCCTTGGGTTCCATAGCAACCACCTTGGGTGCCATAGCAACCGCCTTGGGTTTCATAGCAAACGCCTTGGGTGCCATAGCAACCGCCTTGCAGCCCATAGTAACAGCCTTGGGGACCATAGCAACCACGTTGGGGCCCATAGCAACTGCCTTGGGGCCCATAGCAACCGACTTGGGGCCCATAGCAACGGCCTTGTGACCCATAGCAACAGCCTTGGGGTCCATAGCAACCGCCTTGGGTGCCATAGCAACCGCCTTGGGTTTCATAGCAAACGCCTTGGGTGCCATAGCAATCACCTTGCAGCCCATAGCAACAGCCTTGGGGGCCATAGCAACCACGTTGGGGCCTATAGCAATGGACTTGTGGACCATAGCAACAGCCTTGGGTCCATAGCAACCGCCTTGGGTTCCATAGCAACCGCCTTGCGGTCCATAGCAATGGCCATGTGGCCCATAGCAACCGCCTTGAGGCCCATAGCAACCGCCTTGGGGCCCATAGCAACTGCCTTGGGGGCCATAACAACCGCCTTGGGGGCCATAACAACCAACTTGGGGCCCATAGCAATGGCCTTGCAGCCCATAGCAACGGCCTTGGGGCCCATAGCAACCGCCTTGGGTGCCATAGCAATCGCCTTGGGTACCATAGCAACCGCCTTGCAGCCCATAGCAACCGCCTTCTGGCCCATAGCAACAGCCTTGGGATCCATAGCAACCGCCTTGGGGCCCATAGCAACCGCCTTGGGTGCCACAGCAACCGCTTTGGGTATCATAGCAACCACCTTGCAGCCCATAGCAACGGCTTTGGGGACCATAGCAACCATCTTGGGACCCATAGCAACCGCCTTGTGTGCCATAGCAACTGCCTTGCAGCTCATAGCAATGGCCATGCAGCCCATAGCAACCGACTTGCGGCCCATAGCAACAGCCTTGAGGACCATAGCAACCGCTTTGGGACCCATAGCAACCGCCTTGGGTCCCATAGCAACCGCCTTGCGGCCCAAAGCAATGGCCATGCGGCCCATAGCGACCACCTTGCGGCCCATAGCAACAGCCTTGGGGTCCATAGCAACCGCCTTGGGTGCCATAGCAACCGCCTTGCAACCCATAGTAACAGCCTTGGGGACCATAGCAACCACGTTGGGGCCCATAGCAACTGCCTTGTGGCCCATAGCAACAGCCTTGGGGTCCATAGCAACCGCCTTGGGTTTCATAGCAACCGCCTTGGGTTTCATAGCAAACGCCTTGGGTGCCATAGCAATCGCCTTGCAGCCCATAGCAACAGCCTTGGGGACCATAGCAACCACGTTGGGGCCTATAGCAATGGACTTGTGGCCCATAGCAACCGCCTTGGGTCCATAGCAACCGCCTTAGGTTCCATAGCAACCGCCTTGCGGCCCATAGCAACCGCCTTGGGGCCCATAGCAACCGCCTTGGGGCCCATAGCAACTGCCTTGGGGGCCATAACAACCGTCTTGGGGGCCATAACAACCGACTTGGGGCCCATAGCAATGGCCTTGCGGCCCATAGCAACGGCCTTGGGGCCCATAGCAACCGCCTTGGGTGCCATAGCAACCGCCTTGGGTACCATAGCAACTGCCTTGCAGCCCATAGCAAAAGCCTTCTGGCCCATAGCAACAGCCTTGGGATCCATAGCAACCGCCTTGGGGCCCATAGCAACCGCCTTGGGTGCCACAGCAACCGCCTTGGGTACCATAGCAACCACCTTGCAGCCCATAGCAACGGCCTTGGGGACCATAGCGACCATCTTGGGGCCCATAGCAACCGCCTTGGGTGCCATAGCAACTGCCATGCAGCCCATAGCAATGGCCATGCAGCCCATAGCAACCGACTTGCGGCCCATAGCAACAGCCTTGGGGTCCATAGCAACCGCCATGGGACCTATAGCAACCGCCTTCGGTGCCATAGCAACCGCCTTGGGTTTCATAGCAAATGCCTTGGGTGCCATAGCAACCGCCTTGCAGCTCATAGCAACAGCCTTGGGGACCATAGCAACCACGTTGGGTGCCATAGCAACCACCTTGGGGACTATAGCAACCGCCTTAAGTGCCAGAGCAACGGCCTTGCGGCCCATAGCAACGACCTTGGGGACCATATCAACCGCCTTGGGGGCCACAGCAACCACAACAGATACCACAGCATCACCTTACAAACCAACTGGGATACCTTAGCTTGTGGGCCATGTTAGCAATGCGCAAAATCCCGTGTTTCCTTCAGGAAATGCACTTTTCTAGTTCTTCTTCTTCTTCTTCTTCTTCTGCTTCTTCTTCTTCTTCCGCTGGATTTTTGACGCGATTCTTGTCCCGCAGTTTTCGAGATATCAACACCGTTCCAACTCCAGATTGTTCAGTCCGATTGTGTGATCCGGGCTCGTATACAGATTTTTGATCGGATTTGTGGTTTTCCTAAAAACTTCCTTAATAAAAAATTCCTTAATAAACCATAGAGAATGAATGGGGAGCAAAAATGTATGCTCATCTACTGTAATTCTGCTTGACCGATTCGCACCGTTTCAAATACACTATATCAGGGCAGGCCTCCAAGCACATATTCACTGTTGTTTTGACCCGCACTCGTTTATTTGTCGTTTTATTGCCATCCCTTTTTCGTCCCATTGACTTCCATTCATTTTCACCCATATCAAATTCCAGGCTTCCTTTTGCCATAGAACAACCAAAATTTATATACTAAATCATGGCGGGCAACAGAGGTCTAGTCCAGAGCCATACTGACCCGCACTCCTCTTTTTGTCATCTTTTCATCCCTCGTTTTTCCCATTCATTTTCACATAGAAACATGGCAACTGCCTTGCAGCTCATAGCAATGGCCATGTGACCCATAGCAACCGACTTGCGGCCCATAGCAACAGCCTTGAGGATCATAGCAACCGCTTTGGGACCCATAGCAACCGCCTTGGGTCCCATAGCAACCGCCTTGCGGCCCAAAGCAATGGCCATGCGGCCCATAGCGACCGCCTTGCGGCCCATAGCAACAGCCTTGGGGTCCATAGCAACTGCCTTGGGTGCCATAGCAACCGCCTTGCAACCCATAGTAACTGCCTTGTGGCCCATAGCAACAGCCTTGGGGTCCATAGCAACCGCCTTGGGTTTCATAGCAACCGCCTTGGGTTTCATAGCAAACGCCTTGGGTGCCATAGCAATCGCCTTGCAGCCCATAGCAACAGCCTTGGGGACCATAGCAACCACGTTGGGGCCTATAGCAATGGACTTGTGGCCCATAGCAACCGCCTTGGGTCCATAGCAACCGCCTTGGGTTCCATAGCAACCGCCTTGCGGCCCATAGCAACCGCCTTGGGGCCCATAGTAACCGCCTTGGGGCCCATAGCAACTGCCTTGGGGGCCATAACAACCGCCTTGGGGGCCATAACAACCGACTTGGGGCCCATAGCAATGGCCTTGCGGCCCATAGCAACGGCCTTGGGGCCCATAGCAACCGCCTTGTGTGCCATAGCAACCGCCTTGGGTACCATAGCAACCGCCTTGCAGCCCATAGCAAAAGCCTTCTGGCCCATAGCAACAGCCTTGGGATCCATAGCAACCGCCTTGGGGCCCATAGCAACCGCCTTGGGTGCCACAGCAACCGCCTTGGGTACCATAGCAATCACCTTGCAGCCCATAGCAACGGCCTTGGGGACCATAGCAACCATCTTGGGGCCCATAGCAACCGCCTTGGGTGCCATAGCAACTGCCATGCAGCCCATAGCAATGGCCATGCAGCCCATAGCAACCGACTTGCGGCCCATAGCAACAGCCTTGGGGTCCATAGCAACCACCATGGGACCTATAGCAACCGCCTTCGGTGCCATAGCAACCGCCTTGGGTTTCATAGCAAATGCCTTGGGTGCCATAGCAACTGCCTTGCAGCTCATAGCAGCAGCATTGGGGACCATAGCAACCACGTTGGGTGCCATAGCAACCACCTTGGGGACTATAGCAACCGCCTTAAGTGCTATAGCAACGGCCTTGCGGCCCATAGCAATGACCTTGGGGACCATATCAACCGCCTTGGGGGCCACAGCAACCACCACAGATACCACAGCATCACCTTACAAACCAACTGGGATACCTTAGCTTGTGGGCCATGTTAGCAATGCGCAAAATCCCGTGTTTCCTTCAGGAAATGCACTTTTCTAGTTCTTCTTCTTCTTCTTCTTCTGCTTCTTCTTCTTCTTCCGCTGGATTTTTGACGCGCTTCTTGTCCCGCAGTTTTCGAGATATCAATACCGTTCCAACTCCAGATTGTTCAGTCTGATTGTGTGATCCGGGCTCGTATACAGAATTTTGATCGGATTTGTGGTTTTCCTAAAAACTTCCTTAATAAAAAATTCCTTAATGAACCATAGAGAATGAATGGGGAGCAAAAATGTATGCTCATCTACTGTAATTCTGCTTGACCGATTCGCACCATTTCAAATACACTCTATCAGGGCAGGCCTCCAAGCACATATTCACTGTTGTTTTGACCCGCACTCGTTTATTTGTCGTTTTATTGCCATCCCTTTTTCGTCCCATTCACTTCCATTCATTTTCACCCATATCAAATTCCAGGCTTCCTTTTGCCATAGAACAACCAAAATTTATATACTAAATCATGGCGGGCAACAGAGGTCTAGTCCAGAGCCATACTGACCCACACTCCTCTTTTTGTCATCTTTTCATCCCTCGTTTTTTCCATTCATTTTCACATAGAAACATGGCAACTGCCTTGCAGCTCATAGCAATGGCCATGTGGCCCATAGCAACCGACTGGCGGCCCATAGCAACAGCCTTGAGGACCATAGCAACCGCTTTGGGACCCATAGCAACCGCCTTGGGTCCCATAGCAACCGCCTTGCGGCCCAAAGCAATGGCCATGCGGCCATAGCAACCGCCTTGGGTGCCATAGCAACCGCCTTGTGTTTCATAGCAAATGCCTTGGGTGCCATAGCAACCGCCTTGTGGCCCATAGCAATGGCCATGCGGCCCATAGCAACCACCTTGGGGGCCATAGCGACAGACTTGGGGCCCATAGCAACCGCCTTGGGGCCCATAGCAACTACCTTGCGGGCCATAACAACCGCTTTGGGGGCCATAGCAACCGACATGGGGCCCATAGCAATGGCCTTGCGGCCCATAGCAACAGCCTTGGGGCCCATAGCAAACGCCTTGGGTGCCATAGCAACCGCCTTGCAGCCCATAGCAATGGCCATCTTTTCATTGCTCGTTTTTTCCATTCATTTTCACATAGAAACATGGCAACCGCCTTGGGTACCATAGCAACCGCCTTGCGGCCCATAGCAATGGCCATGCGGCCCATAGAAACCGCCTTGCGGCCCATAACAACAGCCTTGGGGTCCATAGCAACCGCTTTGGGGCATATAGCAACTGCCTTGGGTGCCATAGCAACCGCCTTGGGTGCCATAGCAACCGTCTTGCAGCCCATAGCAACAGCCTTGGGGTCCATAGCAACCGCCTTGGGTTTCATAGCAAATGCCTTGGGTGCCATAGCAAACGCCTTGTGGCCCATAGCAATGGCCATGCGGCCCATAGCAACCGCCTTGGGGGCCATAGCAACCACCTTGGGGCCCATATCAACCACCTTAGGGGCCATAGCAACCGCCTTGCGGCCCATAGCAATGGCCATCTTTTCATACCTCGTTTTTTCCATTCATTTTCACATAGAAACATGGCAACCGCCTTAGGTGCCATAGCAACCGCCTTGAGGCCCATAGCAACCGCCTTGAGGCCCATAGCAACCGCCTTGGGGCCCATAGCAACCGCTTTGGGTGCCATAGCAACCGCCTTGGGTGCCATAGCAACCGCCTTGGGTTCCAAAGCAACGGCCTTGTGGGCCATAACAACCGCCTTGGGGGCCATAGCAACCGACATGGGGCCCATAGCATTGGCCTTGCGGCCCATAGCAACCACCTTGGGTACCATAGCAACCGCCTTGCGGCCCATAGCAATGGCCATGCGGCCCATAGCAACCGCCTTGCGGCCCAGAGCAACAGCCTTGGGATCTATAGCAACCACTTTGGGGCCCATACCAAATGCCTTGGGTGCCATAGCAACTGCCTAGCGGTCCATAGCAATGGCCATGCGGCCCATAGCAACAGCCTTGTGGCCCTTAGCAACAGCCTTGGGGCCCATAGCAACTGCCTTTGGGGCCATAGCAACCGCCTTGGGTGCCATAGCAACCATCTTGCAGCCCATAGCAACAGCCTTGTGGCCCATAGCAATTGCCTTGGGTGCCATAAGAACCGCTTAGCGGTCCATAGCAATGGCCATGCAGCAAATAGCAACAGCCTTGGGGCCCATAGCAATTGCCATGCGGCCCATAGCAAGAGCCTTGTGGCCCTTAGCAACAACCTTGGGTGCCATAGCAACAGCCTTGTGGCCCCTAGCAACAGCCTTGGAGCCCATAGCAACTGCCTTGGGGGCCATAGCAACAGCCTTGGGGCCCTTAGCAACGGCCTTGGGGCCTATAGCAACCGCCTTGGGTGCCATAGCAACCGCCTTGAGGCCCATAGCAAACGCCTTGGGGCCAATAGCAACCGACTTGGGTTCCATAGCAACCAACTTGGGTTCCATAGCAACGGCCTTGGGGCCCATAGCAACAGCCTTGGGGTCCATAGCAACCGCCTTGGGGCCCATAGCAACCTCTTTGGGTGCCATAGCAACCGCCTTGGGTTCCATAGCAATGGCATTGGGGCCCATAGCAACAGCCTTGGGGTCCATAGCAACCGCCTTGGGGCCCATAGCAACCGTCTTGGGGCCAATAGCAAGTGCCTTGCGGGCCATAATAACCGCCTTGGGGGCCATAGCAACCGACATGGGGCCCATAGCAATGGCCTTGCGGCCCATAGCAACAGCCTTGGGGCCCATAGAAACCGCCTTGCGGCCCATAGCAACAGCCTTGGGATCCATAGCAACCGCTTTGGGGCTCAGAGCAACTGCCTTGGGTGCCATAGCAACTGCCTTGGGTCCCATAGCAACCATCTTGCAGCCCATAGCAACAGCATTGGGGCCCATAGCAATTGCCTTGGATGCCATAGCAGCCGCCTAGCGGTCCATAGCAATGGCCATGCGGCCCATAGCAACCGCCTTGTGGGCCATTGCAACCGCCTTGGGGGCCATAGCAACCGACTTGGGGCCCATAGCAATGGCCTTGCGGTCCATAGCAACGACCTTGGGGCCCATAGCAATGGCCTTGTGGCCCATAGCAACAGCCTTGGGGCCAATAGCAATCGCCTTAGGTGCCATAGCAACCACCTAGCGGTCCATAGCAATGGCCATGCGGCCCATAGCAACAGCCTTGTGGTCCATAGCAACAGCCTTGGGATCCATAGCAACCGCCTTCGGGCCCATAGCAACCGCCTTGGGTGTCATAGCAACCATCTTGCAGGCCATAGCAACAGCCTTGGGGCCCATAGCAATCGCCTTGGGTGCCATAGCAACCGCCTAGCGGTCCATAGCAATGGCCATGCGGCCGATAGCAACAGCCTTGTGGCCTATAGCAACAGCCTTGAGGCCCATAGCAACTGCCTTGGGGGCCATAGCAACCGCCTTGGGGGCCATAGCAACCGCCTTGGGGGCCATAGCAACGGCCTTGGGGCCCATAACAACGGCCTTGTGGCCCAAAGCAATGGCCTTGCGGCCCATAGCAACAGCCTTTGGGCCCATAGCAATCGCCTTGGGTGCCATAGCAACCGCCTAGCGGTCCATAGCAATGGCCATGCGGCCCATAGCAACAGCCTTGGGTGCCATAGCAACCGCCTTGCGGCCCATAGCAATGGCCATGCGGCCCATAGCAACCGCCTTGCGGCCTATAGCAACAGCCTTGGGGTCCATAGCAACCACCTTGGGGCCCATAGCAACCGCCTTGGGTGCCATAGCAACCGCCTTGAGTGCCATAGCAATTGCCTTGGGGGCCCATAGCAACCGCCTTGGGTGGCATAGCCACTGCCTTGGGTGCCATAGCAACTGCCTTGGGGCCCATAGCAACCGACTTGGGGCCCATAGCAACCGCCATGCGGCCCATAGCAACCGCTTTGGGGGCCATAGCAACCACCTTGGGGCCCATAGCAACCGCCTTGGGGACAATAGCAACTGCCTTGCGGGCCATAACAACTGCCTTGGGTGTCATAGCAACCGACATGGGGCCCATAGCAATGGCCTTGCGGCCCATAGCAACCGCCTTGGGGGCCATAGCAACCGCCTTGGGGCCCATAGCAACCGCCTTGGGGACCATAGCAACTGCCTTGCGGGCCATAACAACCGCCTTGCAGCCCATAGCAATGGCCATGCGGCCCATAGCAACCGCCTTGCGGCCCATAGCAACCGCCTTGCGGCCCATAGCAACAGCCTTGGGATTCATAGCAACCGCTTTGGGGCTGATAGCAACTGGCTTGGGTGCCATAGCAACCGCCTTGGGTGAACATAGCAACCGTCTTGCAGCCCATAGCAACAGCCTTGGGGCCCATACCAATTGCCTTGGATGCCATAGCAACCGCCTAGCGGTCCATAGCAATGGCCATGCGGCCCATAGCAACCGCCTTGGGGGCCATAGCAACCGACTTGGGACCCATAGCAATGGCCTTGCGACCCATAGCAACGACCTTGGGGCCCATAGCAATGGCCTTGTGGCCCATAGCAACAGCCTTGGGCCCCATAGCAATCGCCTTGGGTGCCATAGCAACCGCCTAGTGGTCCATAGCAATGGCCATGCGGCCCATAGCAACAGCCTTGTGGTCCATAGCAACAGCCTTGGGGCCCTTAGCAACGGCCTTGGGGCCTATAGCAACCGCCTTGGGTGCCATAGCAACCGCCTTGAGGCCCATAGCAAAACGCCTTGGGGCCAATAGCAACCGACTTGGGTTCCATAGCAACAGCCTTGGGGTCCATAGCAACCACCTTGGGGCCCATAGCAACCGCCTTGGGGCCCATAGCAACCTCTTTGGGTGCCATAGCAACCGCCTTGGGTTCCATAGCAATGGCATTGGGGCCCATAGCAACAGCCTTGGGGTCCATAGCAACCGCCTTGGGGCCCATAGCAACCGCCTTGGGGCCAATAGCAAGTTCCTTGCGGGCCATAATAACCTCCTTGGGGGCCATAGCAACCGACATGGGGCCCATAGCAATGGCCTTGCGGCCCATAGCAACAGCCTTGGGGCCCATAGCAACAGCCTTGGGGCCCATAGCAACCGCCTTTGGTACCATAGCAACCGCCTTGCGGCCCATAGCAATGACCATGCGTCCCATAGAAACCGCCTTGCGGCCCATAGCAACAGCCTTGGGATCCATAGCAACCGCCTTGGGGCCCATAGCAATTGCCTTGGATGCCATAGCAACCGCCTAGCGGTCCATAGCAATGGCCATGCGGCCCATAGCAACCACCTTGTGGGCCATTGCAACCGCCTTGGGGCCCATAGCAATTGCCTTGGATGCCATAGCAACCGCCTAGCGGTCCATAGCAATGGCCATGCGGCCCATAGCAACCACCTTGTGGGCCATTGCAACCGCCTTGGAGGCCATAGCAACCGACTTGGGGCCCTTAGCAATGGTCTTGCGGTCCATAGCAACGACCTTGGTGCCCATAGCAATGGCCTTGTGGCCCATAGCAACAGCCTTGGGGCCCATAGCAATCGCCTTGGGTGCCATAGCAACCGCCTAGCGGTCCATAGCAATGGCCATGCGGCCCATAGCAACAGCCTTGTGGTCCATAGCAACAGCCTTGGGGCCCATAGCAACGGCCTTGGGGCCCATAGCAACCGCCTTGGGTGCCATAGCAACCGCCTCGAAGCCCATAGCAAACGCCTTGGGGCCCATAACAACCGCCTTGGGGCCCATAGCAACCGTCTTGGGTTCCATAGCAACAGCCTTGGGTGCCATAGCAACCGTCTTGGGTGCCATAGCAACAACCTTGGGGTCCATAGCAACCGCCTTGCGGCCCATAGGAACTGCGTTGGGGGGCATAACAACCACCTTGGGGCCATAGCAACTGACTTGGGGCCCATAGCAATGGCCTTGGGGACCATAGCAACCACCTTGGGTGCCAAAGCAACCATCTTGGGTGCCATAGCAACCTCATTGGGTCACATAGCAACCGCATTGTGTTCCATAGCAACTGCCTTGTGTGCCATAGCAACTGCCTTTGGGGCAATAGCAACAGCCTTGGGATCCATAGCAACCGCCTTCTGGCCCATAGCAACCGCCTTGGGTGCCATAGCAACCGTCTTGCAGGCCATAGCAACAGCCTTGGGGCCCATAGCAATCGTCTTGGGTGCCATAGCAACCGCCTAGCGGTCCATAGCAATGGCCATGCGGCCCATAGCAACAGCCTTGTGGCCCATAGCAACCGCCTTGGGGGCCATAGCAACGGCATTGGGGCCCATAGCAACCGCCTTGTGGACCATAGCAACTGCCTTGCGGGCCATAACATCCGCCTTGGGGGTCATAGCAACCGACATGGGGCCCATAGCAATGGCCTTGCGGCCCATAGTAACCGCCTTGGGGGCCATAGCAACCGCCTTGGGGCCCATAGCAACCGCCTTGGGGACCATAGCAACTGCCTTGCGGGCCATAACAACCGCCTTGCAGACCATAGCAACCGACTTGGGGCCCATAGCAATGGCCTTGGGGACCATAGCAACCACCTTGGGTGCCAAAGCAACCGTCTTGGGTGCCATAGCAACCGTCTTGCAGCCCATAGCAACAGCCTTGGGGCCCATAGCAATTGCCTTGGATGCCATAGCAACCGCCTAGCGGTCCATAGCAATGGCCATGCGGCCCATAGCAACCACCTTGTGGGCCATTGCAACCGCCTTGGGGGCCATAGCAACCGACTTGGGGCCCTTAGCAATGGCCTTGCGGTCCATAGCAACGACCTTGGTGCCCATAGCAATGGCCTTGTGGCCCATAGCAACAGCCTTGGGGCCCATAGCAATCGCCTTGGGTGCCATAGCAACCGCCTAGCGGTCCATAGCAATGGCCATGCGGCCCATAGCAACAGCCTTGTGGTCCATAGCAACAGCCTTGGGGCCCATAGCAACGGCCTTGGGGCCCATAGCAACCGCCTTGGGGGCCATAGCAACCGCCTTGGGGGCCATAGCAACGGCATTGGGGCCCATAGCAACCGCCTTGGGGACCATAGCAACTGCCTTGCGGGCCATAACATCCGCCTTGGGGGTCATAGCAACCGACATGGGGCCCATAGCAATGGCCTTGCGGCCCATAGTAACCGCCTTGGGGGCCATAGCAACCGCCTTGGGGCCCATAGCAACCGCCTTGGGGCCCATAGCAACCTCTTTGGGTGCCATAGCAACTGCCTTGGGTTCCATAGCAATGGCATTGGGGCCCATAGCAACAGCCTTGGGGTCCATAGCAACCGCCATGGGGCCCATAGCAACCGCCTTGGGGCCAATAGCAAGTGCCTTGCGGGCCATAATAACCGCCTTGGGGGCCATAGCAACCGACATAGGGCCCATAGCAATGGCCTTGCGGCCCATAGCAACAGCCTTGAGGCCCATAGCAACAGCCTTGGGGCCCATAGCAACCGCCTTTGGTACCATAGCAACCGCCTTGCGGCCCATAGCAATGACCATGCGGCCCATAGAAACCGCCTTGCGGCCCATAGCAACAGCCTTGGGATCCATAGCAACCGCTTTGGGGCTCATAGCAACTGCCTTGGGTGCCATAATAACCGCCTTGGGTGCTATAGCAACCGTCTTGCAGCCCATAGCAACAGCCTTGCGGTCCATAGCAATGACCTTGGGGCCCATAGCAATGGCCTTGTGGCCCAAAGCAACAGCCTTGGGGCCCATAGCAATCGCCTTGGGTGCCATAGCAACCGCCTAGCGGTCCATAGCAATGGCCATGCGGCCCATAGCAACAGCCTTGTGGTCCATAGCAACAGCCTTGGGGCCCATAGCAACGGCCTTGGGGCCCATAGCAACCGCCTTGGGTGCCATAGCAACCGCCTCGAAGCCCATAGCAAATGCCTTGGGGCCCATAACAACCGCCTTTGGGCCCATAGCAACCGCCTTGGGTTCCATAGCAACCGTCTTGGGTTCCATAGCAACGGCCTTGGGACCCATAGCAAAAGCCTTGGGTTCCATAGCAACCGTCTTGGGTGCCATAGCAACAGCCTTGGGGTCCATAGCAACCGCCTTGCGGCCCATAGCAACTGCCTTGGGGGGCATAACAACCACCTTGGGGCCATAGCAACCGACTTGGGGCCCATAGCAAAGGCCTTGGGGACCATAGCAACCACCTTGGGTGCCAAAGCAACCGTCTTGGGTGCCATAGCAACCTCATTGGGTCACATAGCAACCGCATTGTGTA
>BRDA01044541.1:0-10389 GCA_036984385.1 Crenuchus spilurus
CTTTAATGGCAGTTGCCCATATAAAAAAACACAACTAGGGGGGCAGTGTGGAGCTGCAGCACCTGTGGTCCTCTTCCGCTACAATAAAAAAAAAACCTCATTCCAGAGTAGGGAACCCCCCTGTGGAGGGATGTCATCCCCTCACCCCCACCCCCTGGTCTGGTGGACAGTCCAAGGCGACCCCTGCATGGCAGAAGCGGGCCCAGCTGTTAACTGTCCGTCAAACACCTCGAGTGGCAGTGCGGGCCAGGAAGCCTGGGTTGTCGCGCCTTTGATCCTGCGAGCAGCAGCTGCTGGTTCGTACAGCAGGACTTTGTTCTTCCAATTCTGCTCTCTCCATTCTGTCCTGCGGCACAAACCCCACCGAATCTGCTGGAGAGGGGAAGGGGAAGGGGGGAGGTTTGGAGGGGGGAGATGAGGCGCGGAGAAGAGAACGAAAGCGAGAAAAACCTCTCCCGCTTTCTCTCACTACATCAACAAGCTCTGACAACTGCGGCGGGGTTTTTCTTGGCCCCAGCAAAGCTCACAGGCATCTCCTTTGACGCTCTCCCCCCCTCCCTTCTTTAAAAGATAGGATAGTTATTGTTCAAATCAGTCTCTGAATGGAATGGACTGAGGCCAAGGCAGCCCCAGGCGTCAACACACCTGTGTGAACGAGGCCTTATTGTAGCAACCAAGCACGGCTAACCTACACTAGCACTACCAGTTTTCTGCTCCTCTGAGGGAAGAATACACCTCTGTTTCTCTCTCAGTCTCTCCGTCTCTCTCTCCCTCTCTCTCTCTCTCTCTCTCAGGCGGCACCTAATCTTTCCCCTCATTAATCCCCTTTCTTCTGCAGGCAGGCACCTTTGCTCTGGAATGTTTTTACCAGTGCTATTATTTTTGATTATCACTGCCAGAAGAGGGATTAAGAGTCTGTCCACATTCTCTCACCCTCTTATCCTGCTTTCCCCCCCCCTAAAAAAAATAAGAGGAAAAACACCTGATGACTGTGTGTATATGTGCACATAAGTCATTCTCTTTCTTTTCCATACAGTTTATGTGCCGGAGAGCAAACGCTGTATTCTTCTGCTTTTTGGTCTTTTTGAAGTGTGTATCAAAACATCCTGTGTGTGTCCACAAAGCTGTGCGTCTGCCTAACGTATATGAGATCTGACAGAGGTGGCCAGTGCTGTAAGGTAGCCTCATTCCTCAAAAAGCTCCTCACTCACCTTTAGCTTTGTTTTTGCTTAGGCCCTTTCATGTGGGGCCAGTGTATAGAAGAGTGAATAAACCAACACGCGCTCATGCAAACATAATCTATTCACATTAGATCAGCGCCAGTGCTGCTCAGTTCTGTTTCGTATGATTTTATGACTTTATATCTATACATTGAACCTGATATTTACTTATCTGTTGATCTGTGTGGATATGGAAGTACTAAAACATTGGTAAAGGCTTCGTCTATAGCGTATAGACAGTCATATCATAAATATTATGACCACTACTGGTTTGGAATGAACTCGTCCTGGGACATATAAATAAAGGAACACACTGGTCTGTTGTCACAGAGTGCAAAACGATCATCGTGGGCAAAGGACATGATTTGACTGAAGTCCAAAAGGGCATGATAATAGGGTAGTAGCAACTTGGAAACATAAGATATTCTAGAGCTGCCATAATTAAGGTGTAATAAGAATGGACTTTGACATTGAGTGCTTCCCAACAGCTTAACAGTGGTGCCCCAAGGGGCACTGATGCCAGGGGGGACTGATAATTCCAACAACTGGTACAGAGCCATCAATGCACCACAGCTTAACCACATATTACAGTCCCTTCTACAATGTCTCACTAGGGTCAAGCCATGAGTGGTTATTCCCACTATAAGGTAGGTGGTCATAATATTCTATAGTATTTCCAGCATGTATGATCATTTCATAATTTATTATAGTTTGTATCATGTTGTGAGCTGGCAATACCATTCATTCACACCTACAAAGATGCCCTCACAGGCACACACTTCATTGCAAGTGTATAAGGCTAGTTGGTGGTTAATAGTAAGGGCAGGTGGCACTGTAGTTCAGGTCATTTGGAAAGGGGTGGGCTCCTGGGGCCTGCAACCCTGTCCTGTCATTCAATTCAGCTGCTAAAGCTCTCAATTATCTGCCTTTTATTGACCACAGCCAGGGAGAGCCAGCAAGCCTCTATCATTACACCGCCTACTGCAAATGAGAAGGTCCAGGACAGGGTCAGCTGCCCCATTCTCTCCAGCCCGGGGCCCGGCCTGCTCAGCCCTGTTTTCACTCTGCTCTTCACCTCCACACAGAGGCCTGTATGAAGTCCTGTGTGCAGCGCAGCAGGGGAGGCGGGTAAAATCTCTGCTCCATCACCTCTTATCTCACCACGCTCTCAGCAATATGGACCTTTTTTCTAACCCCTTACCTTTCATTCCTCCTGTTCCCTCTCTTCTCTCCCTTTCTCTCCTGCTGTAATCGAGTAACAGACTCCGTGACTCCACTTATTGTCAGGAATCAAACAGGCGGCTTTGTGGATTACCAGGGGAAACTGATAATGACACCACGGAGGCGTGAGATTTCAAACAAAATTGAGTGTCAATTGACTGCATCGTCTTGGCAACACGAGTGCCTCCGCCGCTACAGTCAAACAGGAAATAAGGCCAATCTATTTCCTTTGCCTCATATCAAACGTCTCTCTCTCTCTCTCCCTGCCTCTGCTGGGGGACTATAATGGGCTGCTGCCATGAAAGAGGGGCCTGTAGAGAGGGGCTTCAAATGCTCTTCTTACGTAACACAAATACCTCTGAATTGCACACGAGGGTTTTGAGGAGACAGAACACAGAGCGGGTGGAAGGGTGCCCCCATTTTTTCCTCTCTATTTTCCCCCCACTTACTCTCTGGCTTCAGAGGGAGTGGTGAATTTAGGGCAGTGGAAATGCAAAGCAGTCCCAGCAATTAAAAAAGAGCCACCTTAAGCTGGAGAGGTTGCCATGCTTCTCTAATTCCTCTTAATAGGGGCTTTGCATATATGGCTATGGCATGTGTATGAAAACAGTTGGCTGTGTGGGTTCCTTATAGTCTTTCTTTCCTTGAGGAATCATATCATGTATATATTGCGAAGGTGTGTGTGTGTGTGTGTGCATGTGTGCAAGTACACTGTATCAGTGCTGCAGTGAGATACTGTAAGGACCAGCAGTTAAACATCTTGCTTCTCTGGAACCTCTCTTGAATAATTGATGTGGCACTCAGCTCAGTAGTTACACACACAGAGTAGTTACACAAACCTCCAGGCCTGTTTGAGGGCAACAAGCTAAACAACAAATCACCATTCTAAACAGTCCAGTGTGCCGGAAGGATTGACATCGTGACCCACACTCACACTAGCACAGCTCTGGAGTTTCAAGCAGGTATGAATGTTCTGCTTACGCTGCAGATGGAGCACGGTGGCTTCAGCAACTGCATGGCATCTCTCCATATAGGCCACTCACTGGGGCTGCTAGAAGAACCACTCTTATGCTTATCAGCTTACATTAGAGCCTCACCACTAAGCCAGCAGTAGTGAGCTGAATCAGCTAGAGGAGCTTCTAATGCAGTACTGCTCTCAGTTTCCCTTTTCTCTCACACCACCACATGGGTTTCAGACTCACAGGGTGCAGAAATGTGCGATATTGTGCCGTGTGTAGGTTATTACAGCCTTATGTCAGAGACAGAGAAGCTGGAGATGGGGTTTGGTGTCATAGTGAGGCTGTCCAAAAGGTGAGGACTGCTGAGGCCATGGTGGGAGTGAGTTCTCACCACTGGTCTGATCACAGACTCGCACTAATGAAAGCAGAGCAGCAGGGCAGCAAGGAACAGTTACCCAATAAGATTTCTAGCCCATCACACCGCCTGATACTGTAAGGCTGGGAGGGAAGGAGAGAGAGGGAGAGAGAGAGAGATTGCTCATCTTCCCTGCAAGATCTCCCAACCGCCTTTGTGATCTCAAGACTAATTTAGGAAATGAACAGGAATCCGGATTCCACAAGGACAGGCAACAGTGAGGGGGAAATCACATATTTAGAGTCATTTTCCAAAACTGCTGTTTACCAGCCGTGAAACCTTAGACAAAGGTGTTCAGTTCCAGTCAGGAAGAGCATTTAATCCATTGTAGTACTGAACAAACATGTATTCATTTATTATTTAATTTAAAGCATTTAAAACTTACCATCCTTAATGCATCATTAATTTTTCTTCATTTTTTAATACATTTTATTCTAAGTTTTTGCTCATTTTTATCCCTTTCCCAATGTAGTAGTAGCCAGTTAGCCCATCCCATCCGTTAGGACTCTCCCCATCACTTTACAATGTTCCTGACTCTAGGAAGGTGAAGACAAGCACAAGCCTCCTCCATTGCATGTCTTTTCGAACTACGGCTGATACACCGTCACTGGGGAGCCAATGCGCTTGGAGGAAAGCGCAGGATTCCCAGCTCTGAATGGACCAATCAGTAGACACCTGAGCCAGCGAACATTGCAATGTAAAAGTGCAAGCTCTCTTGGACCCTGGTTATTGATGGCAAACAGCATGACTGGGATTCGAACTCACGATCCTCTGGTCATAGTGTCAGCATCTTAGCCTGCTGAGCCACTCGGGGCCAACATTTTTCTTCTTTTTAAATTCAAAATATTCACACCATTTTCAACTTAAGTACACAATATACACCAAGAATGCTCAGACGTGACTATTGTTGGAGTCTATTTCAGTTAATAGTTGCTTTGGTTTTAGACTCTTGATTTGCTTACTGGCCTTCAGCTTGGGACTTTTATTTTGATATAACTTTAGTCACTTGGTGGTATAAAAGATGGCGTCTTCCACATGGAGTCAGTCTAAGATAGGCAATGGAAGATGCCATAATTGAATAGTTTTTTACCACTTTAATCCCAACTCTGGACTTACTTGGAAATTATATTGGAACATATACTGGACCTTGTCATAAAACTGGACTTAAAACTTGGGTTTAACCCTTTTTTGTGGACTACAAACAATTGAATTAACACCACTGTGTAACACCTGCTTGCCTGCCTACTCTCGCCTCCTGCCTGTCTACCGGAATAACTGCTCACCTTCTCCATGCTTGCTGCCTCTTCTACCATCTCAGACTGACATCTTTGGACTCAGGTATGAGCAACAGCTGGACACAGTGTTTTTAAGATAAGCGCGTAACATTTATAAAGCATCTACAATTGGATTAAGTTTGACTATAACAACTATAGTCTGTCAGGTGAGTTTGAGAAGGAAATGACCACACTGTGCTGATGCCCTCCTAATCCAGAACCGGACACCCCTGCTGTAAGCTCTAAACTGGTCAGGTGAGCCAACAATGACAAGCTCTCTTATGAGCGACTCTCTTCAGGAGGCCAGGCTAGCTCTTCTGCACACGCTCAGAACAACCAGCAATTGAAACATCACCCTCGTGATGGGCTGATAAATATTCATAAGGCTGAGTGCCAATGTTCGGGGGGAAAGGGGGGTTGATTACTCTGATGGAGCTCTATTGTGCTTCTAAGCTCAGCAGTTCTGAATGGTTTCGATGGCAGCGTCCCACTTTGATAACTCCATTGAGTAAAGTAGGGGCGCCAATTCGATTTTTTTCTTTTTGTTGACCTGTCCCAAAATGCCAAATTACCGTGTTGGTATCCACACCGCTTGGCCAGCATTCCAGTGCGTGTGAATAGTTTTGTGGAGCTTGGGGACACTTGTGCAGTGTTCTGGCACTCGTTGTGATGGTACCTCATCTGTAACAGCATTGCTCTCTGGCACCAGGTGCTTACATAAACAAAAGCAGACTATTGATTTATGGAGTCCTCCATGATGGAGTTATTGGCATGCACCTCTGCACCACAGGGCACGGGCGATAAATTCAGGCTCTAGAAAAAGCCGCAAACAGGTACAAAAAATACATTAGGGGCTTGTTTGCGGATGTGATTATGAGGTCGAATGAGCAAACTAGAGAGGGAAGAACAAGCAGCCTGAGAGAGAGAGAGAGAGAGAGAGTGAAAGAGAGCATGTCTGAACAGGGTGAGAATGTCGGGCAGCAGGCTGAGGGAGCTTTTCTTGGATCAGCCGTGTCAGAAGCTGCCTGTCTTGGCCTCTGTCTGTCTCTTTCTCTCACCCCCAGGCATATGCACCTGGTCAGCCCACTAACAACCAACCACACACCCTCAACAGCTTGTACCCACCTTATAATGCCTCTCCTTAACCCCTTGAACCTTAGGCGTTTTATTCAGACACTAATCTTGAGGAACTCTGAATTATTCAGTAACTACTACTAAACTAAGTGATGTAGTTATGAAGTTCAGGCCCAGAGACAGGCCTTCAGGGTTTAAGGGCTTGAACTGATAACCTCTTGAATTCATATCTCCTCTGTCAGGCTGTCTTTATAAGCCCACCCCTCACTGATACATTCTCTTTTTCTCCAACTCCCTCACTCCGTTCTCAGCGTTCTGTTGCAGAGTCAGCAGAAAGAATGCCCCACGCAACACTTTGCTTTCCCCTATTCCATCTCTTCTCTCCGTCTCTTTCTTTCTCTTTCCCCCACCCCTTTCTCTTTCACTGGCTTCCCACACTGTAGGCTTTATTTCTCTAATGTGGGCTGTATTTACCCCATGCTCAGGCTGGGAGGAAGAGCAGATATATGGCTGTCTATAAATAATGTCAAGCGCGGAAAAAGCCAATTGATCTTTGTGAGACTTTCTCTCTCAGTAGCACTGCCAGAGCGCGCACACAGGAAGCTCAGGACCAAGGCCCATACATCCCAGCACCACCAGGCCCACTAGCGTAGTCAATTGGGTCCTTTCTCTAGTATAAGCTAAGGCTCATTGATAAACAGACTTCAGTCTACAATCTATGAGAACAATGCATAGGTCAACGTTATTCTGGATTTGGTTTGGAAACTGTTTCAAGTTGCGCTACTTACGTCCATGCACGGGCCTATTCTTTTGGCTGTCTCCAGCAAACAGAAATGGGTTGACATTAGTGGCACATATCAAGGCCAATATTCCTGCACTTACAGCTGCAGAGTGAGGAGAGCCGTGGAGAAACCATTCCATCCAATGAGCACTAAAGTGAAATGGAAGCTCATAAACAGAGCCTTGACTGTATAGACTTTACATTTTATCTTTAAGCACTTTTCCCTTTTATGGGCCTGGGCTGCCTCTATTCCAGAGAGAGAGAGAGAGAGAGAGAGAGAGAGAGCGAGCAAGTGTGCAAGAACAAGAGCAGCAGAGATAAAAAAGGAGAAAAAGAAAAAAAAAAAAGAAGGGAAGGAAAGGAAGAGCAAGAGAGAAAACGAGTGGAGGTCACAAATCTTGCTGCTATTCCAGTACGTGACATCTCCGCTCGTTTGCGGCTGCTCATTAACAAACAATACTGCTGTGAAATTGGTTTAATGACAACGTAATAAAATTGCTATTCTGCTCACAGATGGCCTGAGGCGCATGGAGACTCTGCGAGGCTCACTCGAGGTGCCAACGCGCATTAAGCTGCTTATTCATGAAAACTGCATCCCTCCACTCCTCTCTCTCCCTCTCCCTCTCTCTCTCTCTCTCTGTCTCTCTCTCCTCCCCCTCCCTCGCTTCCTCTCTTTTTTAAACTCTGTACCTGCAAATGAAATAAATTAACCTACTTATTTCCCCTTGTACTCTCCTTCTCTCTCACTCGCTTGGTCTCTTGATTCTTTTCTTCTCTCTCTCTCTCTCTCTCTCTCTCTTACTCTCTTATTCTTTGCAGAATTTCACTCCCCTTAAACAAAAATTACCATCTTGAAATAAAAAAAGGTGCTCGCCCACGCAAACCCTTCTTGCTTCCATTTGAAGCACAAGCCTTGTTATTAAACGACCCGCCAATAAAACCAAGCCGTTGAGGAATAGAAGAAAGCCAAATGCACGGGAGAAGTACAAAGACTCTAATACTTTTCATTCTCTTTCTCTTTCTCCATAGATCTCCCACCTTTTCTTCTCCTCTTCATCCTCTGCATTATCAGATATTTTATAAACAGGATGATATTCTCACTTTTCAAAGCTCAGAGTAATCCGTGGCATACATTCAAATTTGCTCTGCACAGCACATGAAGAACATAGGCACTGACATCATTAGCGAGTGATTGCCAAGCCGGTGGTCATAGTTGAGTGGCAGCTCTTGCAGTAAATGTAGGAGCTGGCCTTTGCCAGGTTACCACCCACCCACTTTAACAGGTGGGCTGAGCCCTGTTAACTGCACTTGAGCACTCGCCACCGCCTGGCACGGGTGTTGCTGCATACACACTAATATACTACCATGTGACTCTGGCCTCAGTGTGTGGAGAAAATATGCAAGTGGAAGTTTTATATTTGATACATATTGTAACGTATCATTAATGAGCTTCACAGTGTTTGTTTATTAGAGAGGAGAGGCTGAGATATCCGTGCCAAAATGTGAGATATGTATTTAGTCGATTGCTGGAGACTAGCTGCACAACTGAAATGGGATTATCACTGTGCCACTATGGGGGAAAGCCAGATCAAATGAACTTGAAGAGGAGGGGGAGTAGGGGGAGAAGCACTTGGGATCTGACAACAGAGTCAATTCTGCTAATTAACTGCCAATTAGCGGCCCCTAAATGAGGGGATGATGATGGCCGCTCTGCCAGAAAGCCGCAAACGCTCCCCACGCAGGCCTCCTCTCTTCTCCGCTAGTCCACTCCTTTCTGCAGCTGTATATTTAGAAAGAGCAGCAGGGCACAACATGGCTGCTGCCGGGACTCCCAGGTGGCATCCAAAAAAAGGCCTGACATTTCCATCTGGGTCAAAGTTAAACGGATAACCAGCAACTTCAGTCAACTGTCTCATCAACGTGGGTGAGAGAGACGGAGAGACACATAGAGTGTGTGTGTGTGCATGTGTGTATAAAAGACGAGAGCGAGTGAAGGAAACGGAGGGCAAAGTGAGTGCGCCTAAACTCAAATGCCTCCGAAATCCCATGCTCTGATCATAAGTGTAAAAACACATGCAGCCCAGCCAATTTATATTTTTACATTACATTTGGAAAATATTAGTTATTATTTTGCATTTCATAACAGCTGCGCATGCCAAGTTAGCGGGTCATAAAAAGAATCATAAAGCCGTTCTGTTTGAGTCTTTAAGGGGAGGGAGACTAACGGCGCTGTTGTAACAAAGCTTCTTCAGTGCTTGGAGTGAAAGTGCATCAGGATCTTCTATATGATGCTCCTATGGCCACTCCAAGGCCATGCTAGTCTCTTCTAGCCAGCTAATGTGCCAAGGTTAGCATGGGCTTGAGTTGTAGCAGGGTCATGTTGGCAGAGCCAGTTCAAGCATTCATTAACGTGGCTTTGGGAGTGTTTAAAACTAACTTAGCAGCTGCACATACATAGGTGGGCATTAGGGTGGGGCTTCTGAAACCAGCAAGGCTAAGCGTACCTCAGGGTTTACAGCTGCAGTGGCTCTGCGGGCAGACAGCAGCAGGTTATGTCTATGGCGGGCATCAGACAACTGATGACGTGCGGGCTGTACCCACGTGACCTCATCAGGCGGGGGTCTAAGGTCGCCTCTGCTCCGCCCCCATTTTAATAAGTCACCTATTGCACTCCATTTTGCCCTCTCATTAGCCCGCTGTATCTGTTTGTTCCTCTGCAAAGCGAGTGAGCGAAGGAAGGAGGGAGGGAGAGTAGGTAAAAATAGAAAGTGGCTCAGTGCCCTCCTTATTGTTATTGGTGATCCACAGCCGTGGCAGCAGTGATGACTCCAGTGGCAGGGAAATGGCCCAGCGCCTGCATGCTAGACAACAGCCCAACAAGGGCCCATTTCCTTCCTTTTTTAGTCTCTCTCTCTTTCCCTGCCTGCTCATCTGTCATCACACTCATCTTTCAGGCTGTGGGGCAGCGGTGTGCCTGGCAGGGCTGGGTGTAAAGAGCTGGGGGTAACTAATGGTTGGTTGGTGTGTTTAGGGTGGTAAGCAGAGGCATGTCGTGCTGAGCCTGATGCTGAGACATGAAAGGATGCGGTCAGGCCCCATTTAGCCCAGACTGATAGAATAACACACAGGCTTGAAGAATGACAACTACAGCTGGAGCATCCTAACCTACTGTCTCTCTCTCTCTCTGTTCTTCTCTCCCGCCTCTTTACCAGGGGACTTGCTCTTCTTTACAAAAATGTAATAAAGCCACAGTTTGGCTGTGCATGCCTGATTCATTTCACATTGGCACAGAATATGGGGAGGTGCGACTTGGCATGTGATATCATCTTAAATCAAGTCCATGAGGCCAATATTTCTATTTTAAATAATATTATTCAATTATTTAATAATACTAATAATAATTGAATAAAGGCTCATTTCTTTAAATCAAAATAAAATAATTCAC
>BRDA01044547.1:0-24008 GCA_036984385.1 Crenuchus spilurus
TGAAACATGCAAATCAGGAGCACAGCAGAAGAAAGAGTTTAAATAAGAGGTGCTGGAAGATGTACTCATGAAGGATTTGAGAATTAAACTTCACTGCATGAAAAAATTAATGAATAAAACAAACCTGTGCATGGGGCATCCAAGAGTGAAGTTGAGGACATGGAGAGTATTTCAGAATATCAGTCACTAATATCACTTTACGTGTAATCAATATAAATAACACTTTACATTATGAACACAAACCTCAATATTCTATAACTTTCTCAATATTTAATTAATTAATTTATTTAATTTTGAGATGCACTATTACTAGAATAGAGTAAATAATACAAAAATCCTCCTAATATAAGGAGGGATGCATTAAAATGAAACATTTTGGCAGAAACTGACACCAAACAAAATGACATATTTGTCTGAACACTGAACACAGTTCTTCATTTCTATAAATGATTATAAAATTAGTAACTAAACTATTTCCCAAAATAAATCTTGTAGTTTGTCAGGAGTGAATGTCTGTAGTTTAATGAGCTGGTTTGACATCATTAGGTTTAATAACATGAGTTTAATTGATGATTCTTTTATATTTGTATATAAAACAAAGACAATAATATATGAATATGTATGAAGATGCATGTGTGTTACATTATTACTAATATTTAATAAAATGATGAAAATGTCTAAAATGAATGATGTAAGTCACATGGATGTTTTGTGTGTTTAATGTGAGTGTCATTGGCTACAGACACTGAAACACTTCACATTTCTTCTGGTAATTGTGAGATGCTCCCTAACACTGCAGCAGGGAGCACAAACACAAAGCTAAGCGGCTGTATTCTGGCTTCATCATAACAAGTGCAGTTTAGTAAAGAAGTGTACTGATGAAAATGTCCTAATAAAGTACATTCAACGAGGTTAAATTTAATTACACATATTTGAACTGAGCATAAAGCACAATATGACAGAGGGATGTAGAGTTCATTGAGATTAAAAGGAATTTCAGAGACCTTGAGATGTAGAGCACATTTCCTTTCTTTTGATTAGAATGCCTGGGCAAAGTATGGATTGTTGGTGCATAAAAGACTTTATTTTATATTAAAAAGCAAACAGCTACAGTCTGAATGCACTGAGTCTGAATGTGCTGAGTAAAAGCCTCAAGCTAAAGTCAGCAGCACAAAGCAAGTGGCCTCCAAAGCCTATCCTCCCTCACACACTGGCTTGACTACTAGGTAGCTAATGAAGGAGAACCAAAGCTCTGGTTCTGGGTAAAAATACTGTTTCTCATATCGGTCACTGTGGACATGGTTACAGTCTCAGTGTGGGCTGCAGTATATATCCATCTCCAACCCAAATTGCACTAAGAACAATGAAGTGTCTTTTGCTTGGATAACAGCGGCAGAGTTGTAGGTGGTTTGCTTGAAAAAAAGAAAACGCCACACAATGTGTGCCAGGCTTTTTGGGTGGGTGTATCTCCTCAGCTGAAATGGTGCCCTCTGGCTCTGGACTACCACCAGCTACAAAGAGAGCAAGCAATTACAGCCCAGTGTAATCATGTGCTTTCCCTTCCCCGAGCTCTGTTTATAGCATCTGCTTCAGACGCTCCCTGAGGCCAACTCTTCACTCCATTCCTGATGGAGCATGACCTTGTGTACACACTGAGATATACTTTTTCTACCATAATCAAAATTCGGAGCCAACTTTTGCCTCGCCAAGTCGCCATTTATTCCAGGCTTCACGCCGACCCCTTTTAGCCTGGAGGTTGTTAGTAGTCAACAGTGCATTGTTTGTGCAGCAAGGTCTTTCTAAAGCCCACTTTAACATAATCTGTCCTTTGAATACAAATGGAAATAAATGTATAGACAAAACCACAGTCATGTCAGAATATTATGTTTGGAATGAACTCAGCCAGGGGCCACATGACAGGATATGCTGCATGTATAAGTAAGTGAGCACACTAGTCAGCTGTAGCAGAGTGTAGCATCATCATGGCCAATGGACGTGATGTGACTGATGTCCAAAAAGGCATGATAATAGAGTACTGAGTGAAGGGTGGTAGCATCTTAGAAACAACTAACTTTCTGGGATGTTCTAGAGCCGCTCTAGTGAAGGTGCACTGGGAATAGACTTACTTTCAGTGCTTCTCAATGGCATTACAATGGTGCCCCATGTGCTACTGATGCCAGAGAACTCTGGCGAGTGGTACAGAGCAATCACGCAACACAGTAGACCAGCTGACCTCTATAATTAACACATGAGCAATGAGGAAATCACCCTGTCACGTGGCATCTGATGTCCCGGTGAGTTCACTCCAAACCAGGGATGGTCATCATATTTTGATGGTTTGAAACCTGGACTGATATAGACCATAGACAATTGTACACGACTGGAGAACCCTCTATTATAAATTACCCACTGAGCTTTAGTTTTTTAACTTTATAGGTAAAAATCACATGACTAAAGTAACTGCTGATATTTGCTTATATTTAGGGATGCACCGAACATTCGGCAACTGAAATGATTCAGCCAAAATGGGCAAAAACAACATGTTAATTTATACCAAATAAAACAGATTCACCAGCACAGTTACAGTTTGGTGCTGAAATGGAAAAAGACAACAAACTACAAGCACAACCTTTCTTTGGATGTACATTTAATAAGGATTTCCTCTAGAGTGGTCATTGTAGCCAGCTCTGTCTGTCAGGGTCGAAGACACGTGCAGATAATAAGCAATTATATTTATTAAAGGTTGAAGGGTAAATCCAAATACAGGGTCAAATACCAAGCTGAGCAAAATCAAGAACAAAAGGGCTGATTCAGGGGGCCCTGAGTGGCTCAGACTAAGACTAATTTTTTTAAATCCTGTTTTTGTGGGTTTTATGAGCTGGAAGCCCAAATTATGTGAAAATAAACAAATACATACTTGAAATTGTTTAAATTGTGGGCCCTGAATCTATAATCTATGAAAGTTTACATGTTTGAATGGAATTGTGGAAATTATTCAACTTTTCCATGATATTCTAATTTTTTGGAATGGGTCTCGAGAGAGCAGAATTGGCAGTGCTTTCTCATCAGGTGGGCAACATGGCACATGTTGTCTCCTTAGCACTATAAATAATTAAATATATGTCGACTGCCCGGGGGTGATGTATCGCCACTTTACATCACGGTATGATCACGGGCTTTACATCACTGGTATCGGAGGAGGCCTATGCTCATCTGCCTCCTCCTAAAAGAGTCAGGGTGAGAGTGATAGTGATAGGGAGAGTTGATAAAAAAGAGGCAGGTTAATTGGCCACTAACAATATATACTATATACTGTATACATTGTGGAGAAAATCAGGGGTAAAATGATAAAGAAATAAATAAACAGCAAAATTTGGACTGATTCTGGCTGAACCATGACTAGTTGTGTCTGTACAATTATTACATTGTCACCATATCATAAGGTCAGATGCTCCATTTTGACTGTATGTTTGAGTTCAGCTGTTACCAGTGACTGTATAAACTATGGACACAACATCAACCCTACATAGTGAGGTAACCACAGGTGTAGGGCCCCGGCTGGCTGACTGCAGTATGATATGTAGCTCTGCCTTTCCTATGTCGTTTTTCTCATCTGAAAGGCCTTTCCATCTTCACTGTCTGGTTCCAACACTTAGATTATCCTGTACTAATATTGGCACAATTTCATTATCCCCCCAAAAAATTAGTGCTTAAAACTTGATTCTGTTATATCAAGAAGATTCTGCTGCTGCCAGGGTTGCCAGGTACACTGTTTTTCGGACATAATGGGCTTGTTTGAAAATGCAAATGCACATAATTTAAATGTCAAGGTGAGATTTTTGTTTTTGATTTATTTACTGTGCTTTTGAAATGATACAATAGATCATATTCTAATATAATAGTATAATAACATTATGAAGATAAAATGCTACAGATAATGCCATTATAGAAAAAATGCTCCATAAAATGTGTAAATTAGCATCTAAAATTTAAAACAAAGTAAGATTAACAGAAAAATAAGAATGCTAGTTCTTCTGCCATCTATAATTTTCTTCAAACATTTGTGAGACCAGATTCTGGGATAGTTTCAGCTTCCGAAGGGTGGTAGACTTGGAAGTGGATGTTTTGCTGAATCTGGCAACCTTGTGTGCTGCAACTCTTTCTAGCTGTTAGTCAACCACATAACACTAGTGTAGTTAGAACTACTGGACTTGGTAGTATTTATACTTGGTCAGGGTCATAATGAACTGAAGCTTTAGCAACTATCAGCCTGATGCTACCAGTCTGATGAACTGTATTGGGCCCCAGATTGATGCTACTACCACTATTATTATTGTTGTTATTATTATTATTATTATTATTATTATTATTATTATTATTATTATTATTATTATTAATTTACACTATAGCATAATATTCGACTAAACTGATGCTATTGTATATTCCTATAAGTAGTCTGTTCAGTGGAGGATGGAACCCCTTTGGAAGTCTTGGTTCCTCCCAAGGATTCTTCCTCCAGCCTCGAGGGAGTTTTCCTTGCCACTGTCACCTTCAGCTTGCTCACATCGGGTCTTTTACTTTTTTCTTTATTTTAATTATCTGTTTCTGATACTAATAATATAAAGCTGCTTTGTGACAATGTCAGTTGTAAAAGGTGCTATATAAATAAATTTTGATTGATGGCTGATTGAAAGTTCTAACCAATGACTGTAGAATGACTGTCAGAAGGGGACAGGGCAATCAAATGAGGACGCAGGTTCACTTCAACCCTGGTCTCTACTGCACAGACTCTGGCTCCAAATTTGACAAGATGGCTGCAGTATTTTGGCTTCATTTCTGTAATACGGAAGCCAACAGAATGACATTGTCTACCAAACACATGCAGTATATGTGTCTGTTAAACAGCCTCCTTTCCTGTTTTTGCTGCACCTCTTATTGGAGTCAGGATGGCCTGGTTTGCCAAAGTTGCTGCATAAGTCCAAGAGTCTGTGAAAACATTGCATCATTTTCTTTAGAAGACTAGCTTCCCATACACGAGTAAGAGCTGAAGCAGCAAAAAAACACACATTCAGTCTTAAAGCCAGCAGACACCTGCTGAAAAATAGATTTAATTTAGCTATGCTGACTATATACAGACATTCAGTTGTAAAACATATATGTTGTTCTCATGATGCTCTGAAAACAATTAACCAGTTTGGTCCCAAGTGTTCCTCCCACAGTAGTTTGTCCCTGCCAATATTGCTTTTGGAAGGAAGCATAAGACAAAGCTACCAATCAGAGCAGTGGTAGTTTACATATATCAGTCTTAAAGACACAGTACCAAAAACACCTTTTGTTTATTTTACTCAGAGACCAAATAAATAACACAGGCCACCCACTGCCAACAAGTCTCTTTACTGCAGTCATGTTCCTTCCTCTACTAACTTTGATTTATGGCTCACCAGCAGGAAATGGTAATGCTTTTGATTTTCATGTTTTATTACACTGATGTTTGGAGGTAGGAGGTGGATGAGTGGTCTGGGCCACTGCTTAGTGCTTCAAGGGTTGTTCATTTGACTAGACACTACAGGAAACTGACCTAGTTTCAATTATAGCAGGTTCGGAGGTTGTTACTTTGATGCAAAGCTTTGTCTGTTCTCCTGAACGGGCCAATTAATCTTTGCTCCAGGGAAGCTTCAACATCATTGCAGACATTTCAAGCCTGGATATGCTTCATTCAGCTATTTAAATCTCTTAATATGCTTTACTATAATAAACTATGTTACACGTCTCTGAAACTAGGAGATTTCAGGAAAAAAATCAGAAATGTGCTCTTTATTGTTCTGTTTTTTGCACCCCTAATAATTTTCCTTAAAGGAAGACTAGATCTACTTGCATATCCATGTTTGTAAGGTTCCTCTAGAATCCTCTTCACTCACTAAAGTGATCACTGTATCGATGGGATTAGCCTTTGTACGAGTGGCAGAGCCATTCAGATTTCTCTGAAATTTGGCCAACGCTATGTGAATGAAGAAGCTGAGTCCTAAGAGAACTTACTCAGCACAACACTAGAGAAACAAAGAGGAGTGGAAAAAAGGGTCCTTTAGGCAGAGCTACAACCTCCGCCTCAGCATGGTGCTTCTTTGATCATCTGTGAGTAAGCATACAAGCCCTTACAGGTAGAGTCAGATGGGTAAATCAGTGTGATGATGAAAAAGCAGCTCGTTCAGCCTTTCTTCTGAGCACAGCCATTCTGCAGTATTATAACATATCACTCTTCAGTTCAGACAGTTCAGAAGCCAGGAGAATGTGCAGCTCTTTTGTGATCAGTCCTGCATCCTAATGTCTGTTTTGGCCAAAAGTAGTGATGAACTGAATATTTGGCAAACAAAATTATTCGGTTAAAAATGGCAAAAAAAAAAAATAACACTGCTACCTTTTTGAACATTCAGAATTGTACTTTTCCCCACCAACAAAACACAGATTCACCAGCACAGTTACAGTTTGGTGCTGAAATGGAAGAAGACAGCAAACTACAAGCACAACCTTTACTAAACTGCACTTGTTATGATGAAGCCAGAATACAGCCACTTAGCTTTGTGTTTGTGCTCCCTGCTGCAGTGTTAGGGATTGTCTCACAATTAGCAGAAGAAATGTGAAGTGTTTCAGTGTCTGTAGCCAATGACACTCACATTAAACACATAAAACATCCATGTGATGTTACATCACTCATTTTAGACATTTTCATCATTTTATTAAATATTAGTAATAATGTAACACACATGCATCTTCATACATATTCATATATTATTGTCTTTGTTTTATATACAAATATAAAATAATAATCAATTAAACTCATGTTATTAAACCTAATGATGTCAAACCAGCTTATTAAACTACAGACATTCATTCCTGACTAACTACAAGACTTATTTTGGGAAATAGTTTAGTTACTCATTTTATAATCATTTATAGAAATGAAGAACCATGTTCAGTTCACAGCAAAGGCACTATTAGTATTAGCAACACTGGCTGACTTATTGTCTTGTTTACAGTATTATAGTGTATTGCAATATACTCTCACCAATGAAGTAAACTATTAATTAAAAAATTATATTGTTTTTTTGAGAATCCATAGAGTATCACAAAACATCTCTTGTAATACTAAAATAGGTAATATTATAATAGTCAAGTGTATCAATATTCTCCTGCACCACTGCAGTACAATTTGAATTCCAAACTTGTTTTGGCTGATCGGCTGTCTGGGGATGTGCAGAAAGGGAAAATGATGTAAATTTGATAATTGGTCACTTTATTCCTTTAATGTTTTTATGTACTCTGAAGACCAGACTGCTGGAAGTCCTTTTGTCCTGTTCTTCCGACTGTGATCTTTAAACATTTCTCTCTGTAAAACGAGTGCTTTAGTGATAATCATTCAGTTGTCAGGTTTCACAGCCTGATGTGTGTTTGGTTGGGAGATTCTGTAAGGGGTAGAGGGTTAATAATTTCATACCTGCTGCCAACATGATTACACATTTGAGAAAGTCTAACAGCCTTTATAAACTGAAAGTAGAACAGGAAGTGTATTCCTGAGGGAGGGGAACCTGTGACACCACTTCAGTACTTATTGAGCAAAGTGGAACGAAGTGTGTGAAAGTGATTATAGTAGTGCATCAGAGAGAATGTCACTGGCTTTTTGCAGAGCTGAAATTTTTTTAGTAAAACAACTGTAACAAGTAGAATTATACTGAAATGACCTTTAAATACTATTAGTTACAGTCAAAATATAACATTGGTCTGAGCAGAGTGTCATAGTCTCGACCCAGACTCAGGCTAGTTCTGTATATTGGCAAGAACTTGATTATGATACACAGGAGTATGGTTCAATATTCTGATATAATGTGATATTGTAAGCAAGGAGATATATTGAGATTTTTTGTAAAGTGAAAATATTTTAAAATTGTGACCAAAATTCTTGTTCATAATTAAATTAAAAAAGTAAATGTTTTATATTCAGTACATGTAAAGGGATATTTCACTCATTAAAACAAAACATGACTGTAGTAACGAGAGGGGCAAATGGACCTGTAAGGGACCGCCCTCCTCAAGCAGTGATTGGCCCTTTCCTTGTCATCGCTATTAAGTTAACCGCATCCCCAGGCTCAGAGGTTGAATTCTGCAAGATTTTATCCTAGAAACAAAACAAAACATACCCCAGAAACCTTAAAGGGTCTACTTTTCAAAAACGTATAGCTTGCATTGAAATTTACTTTTAGATATTTGTGAGAAGAGCTTAAATAAGCAGAGACACATCTGTGAGAGTCAGACAGCTGCGTTTTATCAGCTATGATAAGATATGTTTAAAGTCCAAATTTTGTTTATTTAGTTTAGAAATGGAGCTGGATGAGGTTTGAACCAGTGAAGTCAAAGTCTTTGTGATGTAATTTGACAAAAAAAACATATTTAGCTGTTTAGGTGACTATTGCCTTCTACTATTTGTTAGCAATGTAAACCTTGTTCTAAACTAAAGAAACAAAATTTAGATAAGTCATGTCTTTTCTACTTTTGAGGGTACACTCTTAAAAGAAATGATTCTTCAAGGGTTTTT
Source organism: Crenuchus spilurus (assembly GCA_036984385.1). Classification (NCBI taxonomy): domain Eukaryota; kingdom Metazoa; phylum Chordata; class Actinopteri; order Characiformes; family Crenuchidae; genus Crenuchus; species Crenuchus spilurus. The sequence continues at coordinate 8,588 of BRDA01044547.1, forward strand.
TAGTAAAGAAAATTATTCTATTTAAATCCACGAAGACTCACAGAACCCTAGTGGTTCTTTGCTTGATGAAAGGGTTCTTCAGAATGATGAGGGAAGTGTTGTAGATGGTTCTATTTAGAAACAATTTGAAAATGGTTCTATATACCAACAAAAAGGGTTCCTATCTTATTACAAGCTTGACATCTTAACTACAGCAGAACCCTTTTGGATTCTATAAAGAACCATTTTCAAAAAGGTTCTGTATAGAACTATCAACAACACATTCCTCATCAATCAGCAGAACCATTTCACCATGGTAAGAACCCTTTTTCCACAAGAAGGTTTCTTTGAGTGTGCATGGTTCTATGTAGAGCCATGTTCTTTATTTAAGAACCCTTGAAGAACCATCTTTTTTAGGATGGTAAATATGATTTCTTGTTGAGTCTGAGTCACTATCTTTGCCCAGAGTTATTTAATATAAAAAAAAATAATAGGCTCATGTACTTGTGGGAAATAATTATTAACATTTGTAAGAAATGTTGACAGAAACCTCCTGGCATAAAAAATCGAAATTGACTTTTTTTACCCCCTGTTGTGTTTTGAAAGCCAAACAGAGACAGCTGGAGACTGTGGATAAGTTTGTAGGACACTGTGAGAGAAAATGCTATTAAGAATCCACGCTTGACCCTGTTATAAAGGGCTGATTTCCTCCCTTTCATGCTGTCAGGTGTTAATATCTGAAAAAAAAGTCTAAAATTGACTACAACTTTTATGGTATTATTTGCTTTTATTCTTTTAGGACCTTTTAATATGCTGTATGTGGCCTGTAGAGCTTCTTTTGAAACAGGTCAGTGCTTCAGATGATTGTTATAATCCATGGACCCCTTGGCTGATATTAATTCCCTCATTAATGTGCATATTTTTAGTTGAGAGCCTCTTTTAAGAGGGCTGTAATGATGGGTTGTCATCCTACCTCAATTATGCAGTGTTTGAGTTTATCCCCTCTCACTGGCTGCAGCGATGCCCCATAATAAATTTGTTTAGTGAGGCATTAATGGTAATTATTTTTCTTCCACTACTACTCAGGCAGTAGCAGACTCTCTTGCATTAATTTGTGGCATGTAAGCTTATGTATTATGTCATTTATGATCAACTACAGATAATAAGTATATAAATTGGCATTCATATATGCATTCACAGTGGTTTGATATGAAATTGTGAAAGTAAAAGTTTACTGACCCTGTGTTGTTTTCTCCATGTGCGTTTAGTTGTCTTCTACACCATGTCTCTGTGTCCCCACCTTCATCATGTCATTTAGTCAGCTAATGTTCTGCAACTGTCTTGTTTAATTCCCCAGCCCTGCTTGTGCCTTTCCCAGTGTGATTAAGTGTTATTTAAGCCCCTTTTGTTTCTGTGTCGTCAGTCATTACAGTAGCCTTTAAACCACAGAGGCACATCAGCCTCCCCAGTAACTCAGGCTATACTGAGCCTCACTGGCACAGGTAATGCATGCTCAGTGCGATCACTTCCTTTTTTGCTCTAAACGCTACATCAACTGTCTAAGCTACACGCTACATCAATAACTACAGATGCACATCAACCTCTCTGATTATTAAGGGTACTAAGGCCATGCATCTCCCCACTGGCACTGTTAATGCATGCTCATGCCATAAGTGTTATTTCATCAACGCACTACATCACATTCACATGCCTCCTTTCATATGCTTCTTTTATATATTTTCTCTTTTTGTTTTCTGTTCTATTTTATTTTTGTTATTTCAACTTAGTTAAATGTTTGTTTTCTTTCTTATAGTCTGTGTACTTGTCTACTCTGTTTAGTGTTGCATGCATGGGTTTCCTCCCTCTGTCCAAAAACATAGAGGTTAACTGGTAACTCAAAATTGCCTTGTTGTGCCTCTATGTGTGTCCCCAGTGATGGACTGTCCTGGATTTGGCTAATGGAATACCCTGCCCATTGCCCTGTGGAGGGTATGGGGACTCACCATTACCCTGAACTAGATTAAGTGGTTTATATAATAAATGGATGTTGTACATGTGTTCTCACCAAGACAAATTGCTTGTATGTGAAACATACTTTGTAAAAATAAAGTGATAATGATTATGAAATGGAAACATTGAATGTGAAGTTGATAAAGCTAAAATGATGGTAAATATAAAAAAGCATCTTTTGGTACGATATTGCATAACAGTCCCTTTAGGTATCAAACATGAACATGATGAATAGTTCATTTGTGTTTATAATTTATTTCAAAAAGGTAAATTGCTGTATTTTATATTCATTACATGTAAAGTAATATACAGTGGCAAAGTATTCACCCTGGAGTATCCATGGAGATGGGAGTATCTGTCCATACGTCCACAATAAGCTGTACACTCCATAGAGCTTGGCTTTCAGGAAGAGTGGCCAGAAAAAGCCTTTACTTACAGACAAAAATAGGAAGGCTCGTTTTGAGTTTACCAAAAGGCATGTGGGAGACACCCCGAATGTATGGAGGAAGGTGCTCTGGTCAGATGAGACCAAAGTTTAACTTTAAAATGCTAAATCTAGTGCAAAACCAACACATCTCATTACTCAGAGAACACCATTCCCACAGTGAAACATGGTGGTGGCAGCATCATACTGGGGGGATGTTTTTCAGAAGCAGGGACTGGGAAGATAGATGGTGCTAAATACGGGAATATTCTTGAGTCTGTCAGTGATTTGAGACTGGGATGGAGGTTTACCTTCCAACAGGACAATGACTTAAAGCATACTGCTAAAGCAATACTGTGACTGGTTTAAGGGGACATGGATAAATGTGTTGGAATGGCCTAGTCACAGCCTAGACCTTAATCTAATTGAGAATCTGAGGTCAGACTTGAAGATTGCTGTTCACCAACGGAAACCATCTAACTGGTTTTGCTGGAGGAATGGGCAAACGTCCCAGTGGCAAGATTTGGCAAGCTCATAGAGACTTATCCAATGCAACATGCAGCTGTAATTGCCACAAAAGGTGGCTCTACAAAGTACTGAGGGGGGTTATGCACATTAAAGTTTTCTGCTATGTTGTTGTTTCCTAATTGTTGTTTGTTTTAAAATAAAATGAAAATCAGATGTTCAAAGTTGTATGAATGTTCTGTAAATGAAATGATGCAAACCCTCAATTAATCAAAATTAATTCCAGGTTGTGATGTAGCCAAACACAAAAAATGCCAAAGCTCTATTTTTATATTAAATAAATTTTGTAACAATTACATTACTATTTTTACAATTAATTACTACATTTATATATTTTTTTATAGTAATTTAATGAAATATACTAATATTTCATGAGCTATAAGCCATACTGGTCAACATTAAAACAAAGAAGGCTTGACATTAATATAAAATATGACAGTTTCTGAATTAAATCACAGACACCAATGAACATTTCACTTGTTTTGATGTGATATTGTGATCAAAAATCAATAAGCAATGTCTCAGGCCTTTAGCAATGTATTCATAACCATTTATTCTTATAACTTTCAGTAGGGATTTTAGAGGAAGTGCTTTGACTGAGGGATGCAGGAAGGTGGCACATGAAGCATTTGTGCTTAGGGCACCCACATGCCTAGCACCGGTACTGCCAATTACCATCCCCTACGATCAACTCTGTTTCTTTGGAATAGAATATGTCACATTCCACCACCCTGAATGACTTTGTTTACTTTGTAACAGATGAGAAAAAGTGGAAATCCCCTTTAAAGATTACTCTTAACCCAGAGGAACTGAAGTACAGTGAAAATTGCCAGATAGAGCTGAGCTTCAGTAAATGTTTTGCTACTTTTAAGTTTTCCCAAAGGAGAGTGAAATCCCGTTGAGTTCTTATTTCAGAGAGATGGCACACTTTAAGATATCACCTACTTCAGAGTTTCTTCCAATGTGAGATTAATTTTGTTTTCATGTCTATGTTTTCATTGGCGCTTGAGCATTCACCAATTTCACCGTGATGGTACAGACGGGGACATCTGCCGCTGTTTTGTTGATTGATTTGTTCTGTGACTGTGTTGCTGGGATGGCACAGCTTTGGCCCACAAGCAGAAGTTTTCTTTTCATAAAGACGGAGAGCCTCCTACTGAGGAGATGAAATGAGCTGCCAGCATTGCCAGTCTGTTTCGACATGTTAGGACATCAAATTTCAGACATTTTTCATTTTTGAATTGTGGTGTTGATGTCTCTCTTCCATTCCTAGATGGGTTGTAAGGTGACGGTGCTCCTGTTCATCTATTTTCTGGCCACAAACTACTACTGGATCCTAGTGGAGGGCTTGTACCTGCACAGCCTTATCTTCATGGCCTTCCTGTCGGACACTAAGTACCTGTGGGGCTTCACTCTGATTGGATGGGGTGAGTATGAAGTGGTGGTGATTTATTCTTATTGAAATGCCACTGGCTGCTCATTGTTGTGTTGCTCTTTCATTGGCAGTTGCCCAAATGTTGCTACGCTCAAGGATTGGCATTGTAGCTGCTCCACTTCTTTATTTCACCTTCTATTCTGCTTTCCATTACTATCCTAATAATGACTAGAGTTATTTCAGTTCTCCCTGCGTATTCTCCATTATGAACACCACTATAGTTTTACACATCCACCATCCACACCTCTCTTTCTCTTCTAGTGAGATGACTAATTAATCTGAGGAGTGTTGATGCCTTGTTAACATGTGCATCACACTTCCACCCAGTTAGTACATTCCCATGTCAAGGCTTGTTAATCATGAAATGTTCTTGTGAGGATACAGGGGCCAAATTGCTATATAACTAATTAATGGCATGTACTGACAGGAGAATTCCCTTCTGGCGGTATTACATCTCATAAAACTAGATCAGCCTCAGCAACTAGGACTCAATGTGACAGGTTACACAAATGAAATGAATATAAAGTTAAATCTTTGTTATAATTTGCATATATCATTGCACAGACATAATTTGGGGGGTGGGGGACTGGGGGGACAAAAACAGTGTTATGCTATATTAAATGAAAATGAGTCAAGCACTAGGACCCAGCGGAAAACAGACCACTCAGGCTGAAGCCTGTTTCCCTTTAGAGCACCAACAAGCTCATCAACTGGCTCTGCCATTTGTTGCTAACGTGTGATTGGTCGTCCCCACTGTCACTCCATCTGCCAAAAGTCATGAGCACACTTTTTAAGTGTGAGAGTACAATTCATGCAGCACTCAGTGATTTTCTTTCTTCCGTTTAGTGGAGCATTCATGCGCACTCAGGCGTTTCCCACACGCTCGCAATTTTTTTTCATGCTCATGCTCTCTGAATTCACCACAAACAGCCAATCAGTAACAGATCTTATTCTATGTATACATAATTCTAGGTATAATTCTGTGTAAATCAGGTCTATTGATCAGACATTCCAAAAATAAGTGTAAAATTGGTGGTAATTGATTTTGGGTGAGAATTTTATGCTACATGCTTTTAACAGTTTATTAATATTTAATAATGTATTAATATTTTATTAATGATTATTATTAAAATAAATGTTATTATTGTATTATTGCTAATAACAATTAATTGTTATTTGAATATTATTAATAGTATCTAGTAATTATTCATAAAGTATTATTAATAATATTTTTTTTAAGTAATGTACTAATATTTACTAATAATTACATGTTTTATTTATGTTTAGGACCGCAACCCTCCTAACACTTTTGTTAGCTTTGCTAGCTTTGCTGTTGAACTTGCCCTGGCATCACTCTGCCAGTGTAGTTTGGTGAACACGGCTTGAAACTGTCTCAGTGCTAACATTGTTGGTAGCATCAGCAACATTGTGCTTTGCCAGAAGCCGAAGACTTGTTGTGTTTCAGTGACGAGATAGTTCATGATCATAATTATGGGAAACAGTTAAACTTGGTATCATGATCAGAGCCTCTCTATTAGAGATTCATTTGTGTTAAAAAAATTTAACGCATTACAGTTTCCAGACTAATCGTGTGCATTAAAATGTTAACGTTGGCCCCCCTAAATTTTAACACATCAAACTTAGAAGTGTAAGAACTGTAGTAGGGTTGAACTACACTCACTGGCCATTTAGATACACAGACCTTGTATCTACACTCATTGTTCATTTGAGCGCCACTGACCGTATAGGTTCACTTTGTGGTTCTGCAATTACAAACTCTAGTCCATCTGTTTCTCTGCATACTTTCACCCTGTTCTTCAATGGTCAGGACCCCCACAGGACCATCACAGAGCAGGTATTAGTATTTAGGTGATGGATTATTCTCAGCAATGCAGTGACACTGAAGAGGTGGTGGTGTGTTAGTGTGTGTTCTGTGTGGATTAAATACAGCAAGTGCATCAACCAAAACTCTCCAGCTAACAGCATCCTGTGGACACCAGTGAAAGACAGTGAGCTAATATTGTGTTTAAAATCTCAAACAGATCTACTGTGCCTGATCCATTTGTACCGGCAGAGCCTTTGAACTGTGCAAAAACAGCTGGTTAATGAGGTCTCTTCAATTCTCCAGTTGTATGATATTATATCATTTAAATAACAAATTTAAGAATAAACTTATAGGTACCACTGGTGGCCCAATATTGTACAGGCATTCTTGACTTAAACTATATAAACTTGAATATGATTGGACAAGTCTTCAATTACCATGAAATGCAGCTGTGGCCTGGTGGTTACGGATCTGGTCTTGTGATGGGAAGGTTGCCGGTTCAATCCCTGAGCAGGTCATGACTGAAGTGCTCATGAGCAATGCACCTAAACCCATGCCAGCTGCAAATCCCTTTCACCCAGTTCTTTAATGGTTTGGACCCCACAGGACCAACACAGAGCAAGCATTATTTGGGTGGTCTTAGAACTACATTGATACTGACGTGGTGGTGGTGTGTTCTAGTGAAGTGGGCCTTGAGTGGCTCAACTATGACCAGAGGATTGTGAGTTCGAATCCCGGTCATGCTGTTTGCCATCAACAGTCGGGGCCCAAGAGAGCTAAATTGGCAGTGCTCTCTCTGGGCAATTAGATGGCACTCTCTCTCTCTCTATCACTCACACATTGTAATGTCTGCTGGCTCAGGCTTCTACTGATTGGTCCATCAGAAACTAGAGACCCTGCACTTTCCTCCGAGCACGTTGGCTCCCCAGTTAATTCAAAAAGAGGTGGTGGCCACATAACATGCAACGGAAGAGGCATGTGCATGTCTTCACCCTCCCAGAGTCAGGGACACTGCAAAGTGATGGGTAGAGCCACTAATGGGTTAGGGTTAATTGGCGACTACCACATTGGGAAGCAGAGAAAATTGGCAAACATTTTTTAAAAAAGAAAACACTTGTGAATGTCAAAATCTTTGAATGGTTGGTGAATGAGACCCAATTTAGTCCTGGTCTTGACAGTACCGATATGCAAAATGCTAATAAATACTCAAATTTGTGAATATTTATTTGTGTGATTGGCTGATTTGGCATTTGTATTGTTCAACAAAAATTTACTTTGGTCAAAAATAATGCAGGTCACTCATTAACCACATCACATCACTGGTTTACCATTATGTCAATGGACCACTTTTGATTTCGTAAAAAACATTTTAATGCATAGCTGTTGTTTGTACACATGATTTTAAAGAATATGCACAAAATACAATTGTTGAGGTTCACTAGATCCATACATCCAGATCAAGAACCACATAGGAACCTTTATTTTAAAGCACTGAGCTCACTGATCTAAGAGAAAATAAAAAAAAAGCTTCTTGCATTCAGTTTAGAATTCATTTCACACAAGATGTCAGTCTCTCAGTGCTGTGCCCTTCCACTAGCTAATCTAACTCCTCTGTGAGTTCAATCAAGTATGTAAGAGTTGGCAAAATGCAGAAATGCTGTGTGGGTTGGCTCAGGACCACTGCCTTGGAGAGACGACTGCTTGCAAAGCAATTAGATAAGCATCACGCCAGCCAAAAAGGGAATACTTGGCACTGTTATGTCTTTACTTGTTTCACAAGAGCTCTGCATATCTACTTTTTGGAGAAAGGAGACTAGAGTCACAAATAGTCATCACAGCCATTTGAAGAGAAAAACAGCCCTTATTTGGACTGATTGCAAAATGTGTTTGTTTATAAACAGGAGGTATCATTTTATCATAGGAGAGATCCATCCATCCATCCATTCATTTTTTTTATCCACTTAATCCTGATCAGGGCCACAGTTAGTCTCTTACCTTCTCACCAGGTGTAGGACAAGTCATTACACACTATTCTATCCAAGCCCAGGACAGGGCGCCAATCCATTGCTGGGTGCACACACACACACACACACACACACACACAATTAAACCCAGTTAACCTGTATATATATATATATATATATATATATATATATATATATATATATATATATATACAATGGTGCTTGAAAGTTTGTGAACCCTTTAGAATGTTCTATATTTCTGCATAAATATGACCTAAAACATCATCAGATGTTCACACAAGTCCTAAAAGTAGACAAAGAGAACCCAGTTAAACAAATGAGACACAAATATTAGACTTGCTCATTTATTTATTGAGGTAAATGATCCAATATGACATATTTGTGAGACAAAAGTATGTGAACCTCAAGGATTAGCAGTTAATTTGAAGGTGAAATTAGAGTCAGGTGTTTTCAGTCAATGGGATGACAATCAGATGTAGTGAGCACCCTGTTTTATTTAAAGAACAGGGATCTATCAAAGTCTACACTTCACAACATGTTTGTGGAAGTGTATCAGCACAAACAAAGGAGATTTCTGAGGAGCTCAGAAAAAAGAGATGTTGATGCTCATCAGGCAGGAAAAGGTCACAAAACCATCTCCAATCCACAGTCAGACAGATTGTGTACAAATGGAGGAAATACAAGGCCATTGTTATCTCCTCAGGAGTGTCGACCAACAAAGATCACTCCAAGAGCAAGGCGTGTAATAGACAGCGAGGTGACAAAGGACCCCAGGGTAACTTCTAAACAACTGAAGGCCTCTCTCACATTGGCTAATGTTAATGTTCATGAGTTCACCATCAGGAGAACACTGAACCACAATGGTGTGCATGGCAGGGTTGTAAGGAGAAAGTCACTGCTCTCCAAAAAGAACATTGCTGCTCGTCTGCAGTTTGCTCACATGGACAAGCCAGAAGACTATTAGAAGAATGTTTTGTGGACGTTTGAGACCAAAATAGAACTTTTAGGTTTAAATGAAAAGTGTTATGTTTGGAGAAAGTAAAACACTGCATTCAGCATAAGAACCTTATCTCATCTGTGAAACATGGTGGTGGTAGTATCAGGTTTGGGCCTGTTTTGCTGCATCATGACGGCTTGGCATCATTGATGAACAATGACTTGTGAATTATATCAGAGAATTCTAAAGAAAATGTCAGGACATCTGTCCATCAACTGAATCTCAAGAGAAGGTGGGTCATGCAGCAAGACGACCCTAAACACACAAGTCGTTCTACCAAAGAACGTTTAAAGAACAGTTACAGAAACGTTTAGTTACAGTTATTGCTGTAAAGGGGGGGTCACACCAGATACTGAAAGCAGAGGTTCACATACTTTTGTCTTTCACAAATATGTCATATTGGATCATTTTCCTCAATAAATAAATGAGTAAGTCTAATATTTGTGTCTCATTTGTTTAACTGGGTTCTCTTTATCTACTTTTAGGACTTGTGTGAACATCTGATGATGTTTTAGGTCATATTTATGCAGAAATGTAGAAAATTCTAAAGGGTTCACAAACTTTCAAGCACCACTGTATGACCACGTTATATGTTTATAATGTGAATATCAAAGTGTCTCGATGCATCTCCAACAGTAATAAGCACCACTGCCATCAACTGCATCACCACCTCATCCAGAAAACAGTAACTGAGAAGAGCAGAGACACGTGCAGCTGCTTTTTATCATTTCTTTCACTGTCTCATCTTCCATTCATTCATACGCTCGGCCAAGAGGCCATGCAAGTCTGAAACAGCCAAAAGCAGCTCACTAGTCATTTCAGTATTAAAAGGAAAGCAGTGGGAGACTGACAGTATTACTGTGCACCTCCTCCAGCAGAAATGATGTGAGAAAGCCTAACACACGCTGTCGCAACAGATGCATTTAAAATGCCAGGTTTGAACTCCTACACATTTTGGCAATCCTTTATGATCAGGCCACCCAAGACACATTGCCAGGTATGAACAAGGCCATGGTCTTGATCTAGTTGTAAATAATCCCAAATGGCTCAACAGGCTAAGACGCTGACACTATGACCAGAGGATCGTGAGTTTGAATCCCGGTCAGGCTGTTTGCCATCAACAGCCGGGGCCCAAGAGAGCAAAAATTGGCAGTGCTCTCTCTGGGCAGGTAGATGGCGCTCCCTCTCTCCATCACTCTCACGTTGTAATGTCTGCTGGCTCAGGTGTCTACTGATTGGTCCATTCGGAGCTGGGAATCCTGCGCTTTCCTCTGAGCACATTGGCTCCCCAGTGATGGTATATCAGCGGTAGTTCGAAAAGAGGCGGTGGCTGTATCACACGCAGTGGAGGAGGCTTGTAATTGTCTTGTCAGTGACAGCAAAATTGGCTGTGACAGTCAGGGTATATGAGACGGACTGGCAGTCAATAGAACAATGATGAAGGAGCTGGAAAAGATCTGGTAAATGCAAGAATTTGATACAAATAGAACAGACTGTGTTCTAGATAGACTGGTCTTTGTGGAAGTGGATGAATATTGATGCCTTTGATCTTTGGTGACAGATGGTAAATGGATCCTGAACCAAATCAAAGCTCACCTTTCAGCCCAGAGAACCTTATTTTGGACACACTACAAGAAGATCCACTTGAGAAGACAGTTATTCTGGAACAGTTGAAGGTTCAGCAACAAGATGAATGAATACAATCAGAGGACTCACAAACAAGTCAGTAAAAAACCTGAAAACACAAACAGACGACAGGATATTCTGGAGAAACACTGTCCAGAAGTCAGGATCAAACTTGACGTTACTTGGGAGCCCTGAATGGCTCAGCGGGCAAAGACGCTACCACTATGACCCGAGGATCGCGAGTTCGAATCCCGGTCATGCTGTTTGCCATCAACAGCCCAAGAAAGCAAAAATTGGCAGTGCTCTCTCTGGGCGGGTAGATGGCGTTCTCACTCTCCCTAACAGAGGGGATGGGCTAATTGGCTACCACTACATTGGGAAGGGGATAAAAATTGGCAAAAACCTAGAAATAAATTAAAGAAATGATTATTGGGAGACACGGTTCTCCTCTTGTCTCCTCTTGGGTTTCTTACAGGGACTCCAGTTTCCTCCCACATTCCAAAAACATGGAGATGAGGTGTACTGTAAAATGGCCTGGTGTGTATGAATGAATGTGTGTATGCCCAGATTCTCATCAGTAGGCACTTTGTCCTGGAACTACCTTCTTCTCCACTCAAGAAAAAGAACATGGCATCAGCTGTCCTCTATTTGTTTTGGTAGTTTGCTTCCCTTTTAAGTGACTTCATGGTGAAGTGTGCTTTATTTATGCCACTCTGGTTTGATGTATTTTTCTCCTGGTAGGGCAGAGATAGAGGCACCTTTGATATGCAGATGTACTTCTTGATCCTAAGTGTAAGCTCACTGTGTAAATGGAGTGCGGCTGAGTAGACTTAATTAGTGCCCTTGGTAGTAAAACGAGAGAAAGTACAGTATAAGAAAAACAATGCCAATCATAATAAAAAAGAAGAACGTATGCAGATTGCAAAGTAAGTGTGTAGAGTTAATGATGCACCATTGTGAAGCTTCTTGCTTCTGTACTAACCTCTGACAATGCTTTTAATGAGGAGAATGGTGAGAGTGGGCTGTTATGTAAGTCACTCGTGTTTCACCACAAAGACTAACTGATATAACTGAAGGTGCCTTCAGAGACTTCATGCTGTGATCCAGTTGCATATTTTTACTGGGATCATATATATGAAGGATGTATAAAGCAGATCATTCAAAGCATGCACAGTAAATCTGCCAGTGTTAATATAACACCATTAGAGTAAAATTAACACCAAAAGTGTTACATTTTGACACCCTCAGTGTTAATTTAACTCTAGTAGTGTTGATTTAACACTGCCAGATTTACTGTGTGAAAGGATGAACTGCTGGTCAAGTCTGATTGTATGCATGAAGCGACTCTAAATTAGCTAAACTTTTGAATTACTAAAACAACAATTTGAGACAATTTGAGACTTTTTGTCTCATTTTACTGAAGTGATTTTGAAGTAAATTTTACATAACAGGTCACCTATGAAGTAAAGCTAGTAAACAAACATGTAATCAACATTTTACGCCACTTTAAATTGGTAAACATAGCAACTTTAGTAAATATTCATTGATTGACAATTTTTGATGAATAGGCTGTAATGCAACTAACTGTCTATTAGGGTCATTTTAATTGTCATTTACCCTAAACCCTAAGCTTAACCTCAACACAAAACATAAACCTAACTCTAATGATGATCCTAACCCTGATCATTACTCTCATGCCAGTCCTAATCCTAACTCTGGTCTAACTCTAATGATGGTAGAAAACCTGATCCTTGTGCCAACACAAATGACGGTCCTAACTCTAACCCTGATTTGTGTTCTGATGCCAGTCCTAAAACTTACCTTAACCCTGGTCTTAATTTTAATGCTGGTCATAAACTTTACCCTGGTCCCAACTTTTAAGATGGTCCTAACCCTACTCCTGGTCCCAACACTAATGATTGTCTAACTCTGGTCTTAACACTAATGATGGTCCAGCCCAAACCTTGGTCTCAACTCTAATGCTGGTTCTAAACCTAACTCTTGTCCCAACTTTAGTGATGGTCTGAGCCCTGAACCTGATCTCAACTCTGAAGCTGATTCTAATCTTAACCTTGATCCTAACTTTAAAGCTCATCCTAAACCTAACTCTGGTCCCAACACTAATGATGGTCCTAGCCCAAAACCTTGGTCCCAACTCTAATGCTGGTTCTAAACCTAACCTTGATCCTAATTTTAAAGCACAACCTAAACCTCACTCTGGTCCCAACACTAATGATGGTCCTAGCCCAAAACCTTGGTCCCAACTCTAATGCTGGTCCTAACCCTAACTCTGGTGCCAACTCTAAAGCTGATCCTAATCCTAACCTTGATCCTAACTTTAAAGCTCATCCTAAACCTAACCCAAACCTTGGTCTTAACTCTAATGCTGGTTCTAAACCTAACTCTTGTCCCAACTTTAGTGATGGTCTGAACCCTGAACCTGATCTCAACTCTGAAGCTGATTCTAATCTTAACCTTGATCCTAACTTTAAAGCTCATCCTAAACCTAACTCTGGTCCCAGCACTAATGATGGTCCATGACAAAAGAAAGTAATAACCTTCTAATAACCTTTTAGATCACTCCTCACAACACAAAAATACCTGCATGTGTGGCAACTGGGGTATAAGTGGGATGATGGTCTTATAGGAGTTTGTATACAAAATTAATGGAGGCAATGAACTCCACAACACGGGACACGTCTGAATGTGTCATCTCTTACCTGACTCATCCTCAGCTTCTTTTAGTATTTTTAGTTTATCTTTAAATGATGTCACTGCTGTCTTTAAGAGTCAGCTTTCAGTGTTCACGCTTTGTCCTGGTGAGTTATATGAATGGACTCATTTTTCCTCATCATGAACATCTAAGTGAAGTTCTGTTTGTAAGTGAAAAAGAACTCATCACAAAGTAATAAATGAAGTGCAAAGCAAAAAAGCTCATTCGAGCAGCAGGCTGCCATTTCCGTCACACACAGAACTGAGCATTTGATTTTGAGAAGGTAAACAAGAATGTTTATTTCAGTTTGAGTTGTTTTTCCAGGCGGATCTACTGGGAGACAGAAAGTAGCCATGTCCTGGATCCCTGGAGGAGGCGTAATTGCCTTTTGCAAATCCTCAGATCTGAGTGTTTCTCACTTTTTTTGCTTAATAAAATCATTTTAGTAGTCATTTGTTTTTTGTATAAACACACGTGGGCTCACTGTATCCCTGATACAAATGGTAAAACATCTCTCAGATGGTGAAAGTTGGCACCAGTTTACCCTCTATTCTAAAATAAACACTGTAGCAATGTATTCTAATAGCAGTATCAGTTATGCAAATAAGTTGTTTATTTAATGTGCTCAGTATACACTCAGAGTTCTTTTGGGAAGAGTACTGAGTATGATGGGAACTAAGCAGTGGCTCGTGGCATCTGTGCTTTCCATCTGAAGTAATCCCTCATTACACCAAGTAATCCTGTGAGCGTGGGCACAGTGCAGTGTATTTATATACCAATGTATGCCACCTGCAGCACCAATTTCAGCTTAGAAACCTTTATTAACATATTCTCACTGAAATCACAGGTTCTCTGGTTCTTTTTCTGGAGTCATCACTGTTTCAACTATGTCATTGTCTGTATAACGACCCAAATAACTCCACTCCACCTGTCCTGTGGTCATCCTGAGCACTGAAAAACAGAGTGAAAGAAGGCTAACAATCAGGGCCCCAGTCTATCCAAGTCCCAACTACCGCTGCATTTAGGTTAAAAGTCTTTACTAAGCTAATGTTAACTCCCTCCTCTTTCAGTGTGCTCTCTGTTTAGTTCTGGTCCCGTTTACTTCGCTTCTACCTTGAGTTGTTCTCTGAAGTCTGTTCAGTGGTGTTAGCGTTCATTTCCATGTTTTCTCGAGCTATTTTCACTACAAACTGCGCACAGCCAATGGGCATATAATGTCATGATGTAGCGCAGGGGTGCACACACTTTTTCAGCCTGCGAGCTACTTATCTAATGACTAAGTCAAAATGATCTACCTAATATAAAAATGCTGACACATATTTATTTATACATATACTGATAATGTATGTGTACAATGTATGCTGGTGTACCTTGAATAACTACATGAACCCTTAATACACAATGCAACTGTGTGCATGTTTTGTCATTAGCCTACTTTACTCTGATGACTTGCACTGAATGGAATCAGTCAGGGATGCATAGTCTGGACAGTAGTTGCTGATAGCCAGCCTCAAGCAAACCAAATGATCATCAGTCATAGTGGAACCATACTTGGACTTAATGATCTTCACGTGTGAAAAGGCTGACGCTGAATAATGTAGTCAAGGCAAACACACTTAAAAAAATGACAGTAAAAATTCTCCTCCAGTCCGTATGGAAATAGTCAGTTTTAGGTTTCTTACACAGGCAGAACAAACATACAAGTTAACAACTTACAGTGACAGAACACGGACTACTAGCCAACTTGAAAAAACGCTGGTTTACAAATCCAGATGCTGTTTTATGAAGCAAATGTTGATTCTCACACTACCACTCACGTTGCTACCAAAAGGAAACTGCCAAAAATGCAGAAAAGGTGCTTGTGTATGGCAGTTTTCTGTCACACATTGGGCTGGAGGTTTT